>PVQB02000506.1:0-115814 GCA_002980475.2 Fusarium beomiforme | reverse complement strand
TTATCGTGCACGTTATAATATAGATTCTTTAAACATTAAAATTTAAAATTAGAATTTTATAGCTATTTTATTTTAATTTATTATCAAGGTTTAAAATTAGTTATAAATCTCTTAGTAAATACTAGTAATTTCTTAACACTTTAAACTTTATATCTTTAAATAGCTATATATCTTTATTTATATAAAATAGAATTATTAAGTATTTTTTTTTATAATAATTCTAATAATTTTATATATAAATATATTTTTAGAAAAATTTTATTAGTAGTATATAAGCTTATATAAAAATTTTAAAATTATGTGTTTTCCCTGATAATAGTGTGGGGAAAGGTGGCCGGTTTCCGGGTGTCTGACGTTATGCATATTTCTTAACTTCTATTACTGTATTTCTGTTTACACCTGTAGTGTTACAATGGAAGCAGTGGGCCTAGGACACACGTAGGAGAGTTCATTCGATAGCTCGTCTTAGACAAAGTGCACAAATTATTGGTCAGCGCAATAACAACAAAGCACAGGCGCTGAGCTGAGTGACTGAGTCTCGTCAAATAGGGACAGAGATCTACACGACCGTTTTAGGCGTATTCTTGGGGGACACCAGACCCGGTTACGGTACAAGGGTGGGATGATTTTCCGGAATGTTCTATAAAAAGGTACCAGACGTGGAGCAGCACAGCCATGCCGACGCAGTACATACCTCAGGCGAGCATGCACCCAAGGACTGGAGCCGACGACGAAGCCAAGACTTTGAAGGAGCCATTACAATCGTGACAACTTCTCACGACCCTTTGCCTCATCTGCTATGCTCTGGGCAGAATGGATTCTCTCTCCCTGTTCTGTTTGATATGCAGGGCTAATCTCGGCTACTGCTAAGCCCCTCAAAAACGACTGATGGAGCACCCAAGCCAGGGGTCTGAAGTATGACGCAGCTGGGCTGGAGATCTGATGAACCTTTATGGTGTAGTGTGCGGCAATTGGGGGTTTTATTATTTTTCCTATTCAAATCATATCCATAATCAACTCCCATCCGGATGGTCTGGATTGTGAAGCACAACATGAGGCGCACCGCCATGCGCCTTTCTGGCAGGCATTTTGTACTCGCTCACACATACAAATATGATTGCGGCGTCAATTATTGAGCTCGGTCTCCGGGGTGGCACGCACTTGATGACAGGTAAGTTGTAACTGGTTGGCAAAATCCCTGAGGTCTGGGTCGAGGAGCATGAGTTAGAGGCGATGATCATGGGCCGTAAGCCCCCTGTTTTACGGTCACTTTCCCTTACGATGCGAACTCGTGTAACCGCTGGCCCGCTGGGCATCACACATGAGTCGGCCGAGAGAAATCTAGAGAACACAAAGTACGAGTCGGGTACCGAAGTCTAAAAGCTTTCCAAGACTTTATTGATGGCGATCTTTGTTGAATATACGATATTTACCCATCATGTGCTATCAGGTCGGTCTGAAATACGAGAAGTGAGACATCGTAACCAGCTAGATTACCCCAGTTTATTGGATTCCTGCTGCAACCTCTGCGCCAGACGATCGATTCTGTTGAGGGCGACCAACCAGGACTGGGTGTTGTATTTTTGTGAGTTGGTTTTTGCAGATATTACGCGGGCACGACCAAATGGGAATAAGATAATTCCGACGTTACGTGAGGGGATAGGGGGCCAATGCAGGAGTTCGAAGTAGGGCAAGACGAATTGTTGTTTCTTAATTTCTGACCGCGATGACGAGTTTTGTTTTGACCTCCAATAGGAATGACGACGGGTGAGGCTATGGTGGTGGTGAGCAGAAGCGAGGGCTTTGGATGATCCAACGAGGTGCCGATGCCGATAAATGTTACCGGTTTTGGCGTCGTCGACGGCAGAAGGCAGCCACAAGATCAATACCAAGACCGACCACCAGGAACAAGACTGTTTCGGGATGTGGCTGATTTCCGGAAGTCCCAGAAACTTTGCTTTGTGCAGATCACAGTTTGCCGTCAAGGACAAAAGAACAGCAAAAAGATTAGGCCGGACATGGGGAAATTGAGTGATCTAGTTGTACGTAACTGATAATCTTAAACCAACCATATCAACCTACCAATGCTGGCATTAATGAACATGAGGCAACCGTTCGGGGGACGCCCAGAAGCAAATGCTGAAACCTCGAAACGGTCAAGGATTGTGGGCGACAGGGAGACCGTGGGGTTGACGGTTGGCTCTCGCTGATCCATCGTGCTCCTCCGATCCCTGGCATAATAATAGTGCTGGTACTGGCCAAGTAAAGTATCAAGGAGGTGTATTATTTCCAATCGCTAATCCAGTCGAACCGTACTGTTCCATTGCTGTCAACACCAATTCGGCTTGACTGAGGATCATCATAAACAATCTGAGCATCAAAGGTCCAAAGTCACTCTCAGGTACTTCCAGGCTCTGTACGCAGGGTCCATTGGTATCCTGCGACTCTGCGTAGGTACTAGGTACTAAGGCACTTGAGGCTCAATCCCACCTCACCCACCTACCAGAGTTGCATTTTTTTTTTTCAACTCGCCATCGCGGCAGCTAATTGCACCAGAGGACACCACTAGCTAATAATATGTTGCACACATTTTTCTCGGCTTTTCTCAACGCCCCGGACTTCCTTGTCTTCGGCCACCCCATTCTGCCCATGTAGTTTGGCGTTCACAAAAGAGAAAAGCACCTCACCTCATCCCTCAGGAGAAATGTGCGCACAGTTGGCCAAAGCCACCCTGGACCGAGCATTGGGCAACGAAGATTCGCAATGCATGCTCTAGAAGGCTTACTCTCATTATTTCCAGCCATGCCTCAGCTGTTGATGGTGAGGGTGGGCTTCAGGTGCGTTTTATGCTGCTGCAAAAGAAAGGGATCTGGCCCATCTGGGAACTTGTAGAGATTTGTAGAAGTTTGTAGATCAAACATTGAAATACGAGGAATCCTAGACACATGTTTCGAAGCGGCAGGGTCTCGAGGATTTTGTTCAATCTGGTATTTATTCGGTCGACTCCCACACAGCAGTGGCATCATTCATTGCAACCTAGACAGCTAACTTCCCAGGAAAGCTATGCTGAAGCTTCAAAATATAGTAGGATTAATTACTTCACAACCGAACGTTCTTAAAACAGACTAATAATATGAATTGATTACTCGCTTCCCTGCCGACATTAGATGATGGTTTTCTCTCTCCCTTCCAGTCTCAGTCTTGGCTTTTGTGGTGAACCAAGTGTCTTCTCCACTTGTCATCAGTCTGAAATCACTCCACAGACCAGTAAAGAGATGGATGAGCCGCCCAGACTAGAAAAGATTCGCTGCTATGAAGAGGATTCAAGGATCCGAATTGGATGCCTCGTTTCCATTGTCACGGATCCGTAATGGCATTGGTAGCGGCGTAGCTAAGGTACAGCACCTGCAACACAACACGGCACAACACGAGTAACAAGGCGATGAATATGAGCAGAGTACAAGCACGAGCCTGTCTGGGGCTGGAGAAAAGAGAGACACGGCATCCCATCGTAAGAGGGTGAATACAGATGCATGCATGTGGATGTAAATAGCGCACCGTTCTAGACACGGTATGTCCGGATTCCAGAGTTGATGAGAAGTTAACTGAATCAGCGGAGTTTTTGGTGGTTCAATGTCTTTGACTGACAGCTCCCGATCAGGCCGTCGCCCGTCATTTTGGGCTTTTTCACTTCAGGAGAAGCCAATCCCTTTCCACACTCACACTCAAGCAGCCAACGTCATTGCGTATCCACCAAGTCCCGAGCCCCCGAACCCGGACCCGACCCCGTTAATCCAGAGACACACCCAAAAGTAGCATCAAATCACCCAAGTACCAGGCGAGTACCTGAAGTACCTGCGAATGAACCAGCCAGCGGCAAGCTTTCCCAGGCCTTTTATGGGCCTTGAGTCTCCATCGTTTGGGGGCTTGTCCCCGGCGCAGGGAAGACCCGTCCTAGATCTGACACGCAGCCACAGACTAAAATACTGTGTGCCCTGCGTATTCCCTACCTTAGGTAGTTGCTAGTGGGAAAAGGGCTTTTGCCTGACATTTTTTTTTCTTAGTTGACGCTTGTTGCCGTCTCTTCCACTCCAGTCTGAAGTAAAGTTCTCCGTTGAGCTCTCCTCAGTCTCGGTTTCTTTTCTCTCTTCTTTTTCTTGTTGCTGGCAGTTCCTTGACATAAAGAATTGTTCACCCGCTGGTACTCTTTTACACACCTACCTATTTTGCCGGCTTCTTACATGCTGCCTTACCTGACCAAGCTTGCATAGCTTAGCTTGCCTTGCCTGCCCTGCCTTGCATTGCCTTGTTCTTTTTGAACTGTCACTCGTTTTGCCACACGTACCTCTGCTGCCATTCTTAGCATACTCTACTTTACCAAGCTTACCTATTCCTCTGCTTTGCTGCATGTAACGCTGGCGTCTTGACGATCTGGTCACCTCTTGCACTGCTTGCAAGGACAAACGAATTGCATTGCCCATCATGACGTCGAGCAGGTCCTTCCGGGCTTCTATAATGCCCTCTATGCTGCGGTCAAACACAGATCCTGATTCTTCATCTTCTCCTCGTAAGAGTGTGAAAAAATCAAACACGTCTGATCTTGTACACCTGCGAGGTTCAAATATTGGATCTTCAAAGTCCACCACAAACCTGCCGCACATGGGCTCCAGCTCGCAGCAAGACCAAGACGCTATACAACACAACCGACCTCGCTCCGCTGAGCAAAAGACTCTTCGTAAACGCAACGATTCAACTCAAAAGGCCTCTTTGCCGAAATCCCAGTCGACGACAAATCTGTCTCCTACCAAGGGTTCAACTCGCTGGAGAAATCGACTTTCATCTTTTCTACCATCGCTTGTCCTGCCATCCGAGTCTACCCCAAATTCAACTACGCCAAAACCAGCACCAACACCTCCGGTGCCTACCGTCCCCTCCGCTCCCGCTTCCGCTGCCACAGCCTCTGTTTCTCCTGCACCCACCAAGTCTTCTTCTCCCACGGATACCTCGACCACCACTAACACCGCTGTAACCCCTCCCACAACAGTTGACGATAGCGCCTCGTCTACTACTCCCAGCCTCATCGAGCCCACCGTTCGGATGACGAGCGATTACCACGACGCCCTCACTCAGAAGGCTCATGGCCAACACCAGCCTGGCCATGCTGTTTCCCCGCCTAGCCCGGAATCAATTCCAACCCGCGGCAGCGACAGCCTCGACGGCCCATTAAACCCTCATCCTCAGATCATGGCCCCGATTCCCCCATCACCTGAGGTCCAGCGAGCCACCATGAGTCCCCAGGAGCCTAACATGCCACCTCCCCCGATCCCTACTTCTCCGTCAGATAATGTCAGTAGTGGCAGTGCAAAGTTGCGAAAGGAAAACCCTGCTGCTCGGCCCCGAAGCGGCTCTCTCCAGCATACATCGAGCAACTCCAACGGCGACCCCATCCAATCTCTCAAGACTCGGCAAACATCTCCGGTTCCTGATCGCGGTCGCCGCTCATCTTCAGTTCAGCCTCCCAACAGCCGCACCACCAACACCAAGAGCCGCGTAGTTTCTACACCGCTCGCCATCAGACCGGGTTCATCAAAGGGTGATGCGAGCCAGAGCCCAACGCGGGGTCGTCTCCGAAGAAGTTGGTTGCCCGGTGGCAGGTCGCGGTCCAACTCGATGGATGTCTCCAACTCAACTACCTCAACCGCATGGGTTCTGTCCGACGATACACAAGCTGAGTACAATGCGTCGTTTCTCAAGAACGGAGAAAAGGTAAGTGACGTTGCTCTCTCGTTGAATCTTGTTTTCAGAGTTAATTTTGGGCTCGATTAGGTTCCGGAGCTTTGGAACGAAAGCGGAGCTGTTCTTGTCTACGTGTACCCCAAGGGCAGTGGCTTCGGGCCATCATTCAAGGTTCAAGAATTTACCATCAGTTCGTCATGGGTCTTTAACGAACTCATTCAGCGAGAGCGAGAGATGCCTATTGGCAGGGACCGAACTCGGAGTTTCAGCGGCCGCGATAGCCTGACAGCCGAAGATGCAAACCGATTTATCTCTACTCCGAACTCTCCTCCCGCTGCGGATGATGGATATGATGATTGCCTCCACTTGTATCTTCCCAATGGAACTCCTGGCCAAGAAACACCACCCAACATGGATCGGTTGATTGCAATCCGCAATCTGTTTGCTTTCTTAACCGGACAACCTCTCGTTGCGACCAAAGCTCGGCCCACCAACTTTCACGCTTTTCTGGAAATCTCTACTCTTCTAGAAGAGTATGGCTTCACGAGTTTTGATGGTACCACTTTTGGGGATGCTGTCGATCTCAGCTTCGAATTCTATATGGACCAGCACGCCCTCGCGGACTGCCGAAACAGTCGGGAGAAGACACTCGAGGCATTGATCCTCGGAGAGCGCATGCGATCGGCTGATCTTTATAATGAGGCATTCGCCCATGCTGCTGGCAAGCTCCCAGCTATTCAAGACCTCAAGCTCCCTCTCTGGAATCAGGTTTCGGAAAAGACACGCACAAATTTGGAACGTGCCAGTACCGATCTGAACAACAGACAGCACAACGCCAACATGCACCTGGAGCAGTTCGAATTCCCAGCTCTTTTCTCAGGTATTGCAAACTCAACTTCCATGGCAGAGCTTAGGAGCGTCCGATTCAAGGTGTGGAAGCAAGCATTTACCAAAATGCGAACTTTTGCTCTGGGCTATTACAAGACGGCATTCGGCAACTGGCCACCTAAGGCTAGCAGCAAGAAGAATCCCTTCTCCGAGAGCGGCCTCAACAGACTTGTCCTTAAGGTTTTGTACTCAGATATGTGTGCCCTTTACGACTTGCTCGTCGACCGCACTAATCGAACATCGAGAATCATGGATGCGGTCCCAGAACTTTCTAACGATCCCGACAAGATGATCATGTCTGCTCTCCGAAATATCATGTCCGAGTTCGATCGCTCGAAACCGCCTGTTCTTCCTCCCATTCCTTACGACTGCCCGCAGTTACCTACTGCGACATCAATCCTGGAAACTTATGATACACTCTCTCCAAAGAAGCAGGCAAAATTCGATAAGAGCATTAAAGAGCATGAACTCATGCTCATGTTGAACAAGGCTTACAATTATGACACTAATGCCACCAAGGTTCCCTTTTTGGACAAGTTTAAGGAATTTGAACTTCGCGAGGCTCGAGGTAAGACGCCTCAAGATTTTGCTGATCAACGTATTGGTTACTGGCTGTTCCTCTACGTTGTAATCCAGTCGCTTCCTGTCTTAGTTGTGGATGCCCCAGGCATGCAGTTCACTGAGGGTGTTGAATACTTCCTCTGTGAGCCGCCTCTCGGTAACCCTCCATGGGTTCCAGATCAGCAGGTCAAGAAGATGTGGTATGAGGTGGCTGGTACGGGCGGTTTGGTTGAACTCTCCCAGGATGCCGTTCTTTTCAGCGTAGAAGCCACTTACCACCGAAGTCACTGCTGGCTCGCCGCTACTCAGTGGGAGAATGGCGGCTCAGGACCTCAAGCTCAGGCACCAACGGAACCTTCGCTATCGCCTTTGCAGCCCCCACGGTCCATGTTCCTAGATGACGACTTTATGCCCACACCACCGCCGTCATTCGGCAACGGTTATAACACCCCTCCTTCTCCTATTGGCAGTCCTTCGGGCTCTCTTCGCCCTCGAACTCACTCCCCTGGTGGAAACCGAGCCAACCAAGCCTGGCGGTCTAGTATCGCTTTGGGTCTGGAGCCTGTACCTCTTCAACCCCCAAGCCCATTCGGAGAGCGTAGCAGTTCTCTTGGAGGGCGCCCTCCCAGTCTCATGATGATGGGTTCTCGAAACTCATCTGTGGGTAATCTAGCTGCCTTTGGTCACCAGGGCGTCGCTCAAACAGAGTCACCACCTCCTGAACAAACCGGCGCAACATTTGATGACATCTTGCGCAACGATGCCATGAAGAAGGAAAAGAAGAAGAGTCGCTTTTTCTAAATACCTGTCGGTTCCCTTGGCTGATTGGATCTTCCTTCATTCGAAGAACACCGGAGGGGTCCACCGTGGTATAAGTTGGATGCCTAAAGTGTCAGATTCTCACTTTATATGCGTGTACGACAGTACTATTGTGCTGTCATCATTCAATCATATCAACCTTAATAGGGCGACAGCCCCTCAGGCGAAGGTCCATTGCGAAGTACATGTTGGATTACTTTGCGGGCTGCTGTTTTTCCTTTTCCTTGCCTTCTTCTTTTTATGGACTTCATATACGCAATATCACGTACTTTTGGAAAGGAGCCCTTTGGCAGAACAAGAACCAAGCCATTTTTTTTAACGACATTTAGCATGAGAAGAACAAAAACAAAAATCTACACAGATATGTAGTCGGGATGGGATCATAAGTATCTTGCTTTATCTAGACATGGTTGATAGAAACGATGTCATTAATTGGCCGGAAGAAAAAAATGTTTAATTGTTTACTTTCTCGCGTATGAGACTTTGGCGTTAGCAAGTTTCTTGATACTGCAAGACAGAGCATACAGGCGTTCGGTGGCATTGGTAGCCGTCAGCGAGCTAAATATATTGGTTTACAAATACGTTTCATTCATTATACCTATATTGTTCGGTTCTTTATAAAGACGCTAGTATTATTCTATCAACACTTATATAATATCTTTGAGAAACTTCAAGATCAAAGCCATGACGAGATTTGAAATTACGGGATGATGTATGATTTTGATGTATGACTGAGTATCCTTTGATACCTCAAATTTTTATACATCAATTTGATATGTATTTGTGCTATTTCAATATTATTTACCAATCTACTATGAGTAATTGAGTAGTTTTGAGCAATAACGCCGTATGACAATATTCCTGAATATCGGGACTTCCCATGAAGATGTATCTTGCCGTTTTGTAAGCCCTTATACTGCCGGCCGTAAATCATAACCATGTCATTGTACCCCCGAACAGTTTGAGTATGTTTTTAGGTGAGCACACTCATTATAGAGTGACTTTGGACCAGCGGCCTCTCTCAGTATGCCACCAGCTTTCGTTCTCCTTCTTATCCGCCACGATGCCATCACGCATATTCCAGCATCCAGTACATCCTTCTTTGCCACCGGCAAGGCTCTCACCAGCATCACCGTCGAGATCTCTTACATCTACAAGACCCCCTTTGTCGTCTGTAGTACCCCGGTCGGGGAGAAGGTGGTACTTAATAGGACTTCCAGCCGTGCCGATGAATCCCGCCATGGAGAACGTCTCACTAGTAGCCCCATCTTCGTCTATCACATTGACGGTAAATTTCGGCCGGGAACGTGCTGCATCAAGACGGGTTTGGGCAGCAAGACGTGCGGTATGAAGGCTTGTATAAGGGCGGCGTGCGTCACCGAATGGAGATATTGGGGTGCGTGGAGAAGCGAGAGGTGAGTTGTTGGATTTGAATAAACGAGTGGGAGACATTGGGCTCGCTGAGCTCGGAGGAAATGCGAAAGGTGATGAGTTCTCTGGTTGTTCAGCAGCTCGGAAGCGATCAGAAGGAAGGTCAATTCTTTCAACGGGGTAGCATAGATCCTGGAAGATGCCGTCGGGATCATTAAGAGCTCGAAGGACCCTCAAAGCTGGGAAGCCTCCTGCAGCGATACTGCGAGCGAGGATGTCATCCGCTGCATTGACACAAGCAGCGTGGCTGGTAATATCCCAGTGAAGCTTTTGAACGTTGTTGTTTGCGAGATATGGCATCATCCATAACGCGAAGCTGTCATTTTCTGGCATGACGGGTGGGAAAGTCTGGACCAGGGAGAAGTTGACCAAGTTCCTCAAATTAGACAAGATGCGCGCCAGAGCAGCAAGAGACGTAAGAGGCGTGTGTCGAAGAGTAAGCTTACGCAGAGGGAGGCTGGAGGACTGTGTTGCAAATGATGATAACCCATTCGAAGATATGCCGCTGATGTGAGATAGTGTCAAGGAGTGCAGAGGCGGTAGACCGAGCAAAGTCGAGTCGTCGAAGCTGTTGGGCGGGAGATTACACAGGTGAAGATGCTTGAGGTTTGTAAGACGTTTGAGTGTTGACGTGAGAAGACTCTGAGGCGTGAGAGTAGCTCCTGGGAGACAATGAACCGTGAAAGTTTCAAGACGTGACCAGTTATCATGATATGTGAAGAAGGCAGCCTCCTGGAAAGGCTTGAGTTCTCCGGGCATGACTAGACCAAGCTGCTGAGTACTCGATTGGATCCTCTGTTGTCTCTGATGTGGCGATGCTTGTACAAGCCAATTCATCTCTCTTAACATGGGTCTTGTTGATAGGGCGTGGAAAATCTTTTTGAAGGAGTGGTCGTACGTGATCGATACGCCAGCAAGGCTCTCGAGATTGGGGCACGCCATGACGAGAGTCGCAATTAGATCCTCATATTCGGCAGCCCCCGAGCCTTTGGCAACAATTTCAGGGGCCGGAACTTTAAGTGTGCGGACAATTTCGGCGATGTGGGGATTAGCCCGGAGCATGCGCCGGAGCATGAGGACACGAACACCCTGTGTCATTTTGAACTTCTTTTTGTGAGACGCTGAGTCTGGGCCTACGAGTTGGATATTTTGATATCTGAGCCTGTTAGTTCTTCCTTTTGTGTGGTTAGTAGAGAGGCTGACTTACAAAGTTATTTGAGCGGGCTTGTACCACTTGCGGCAAGACACTGCAATGTTGCACGCATCTCGCATCCAACAGGTTGCACAACTCCCGCTTTTCTCTGCCAAGTGAATGTCTCTTAACTGTTCCATGATATTTGAGAGAATCTCTGAGGGCAGTCTGGCAAAGAGCACATTTGGTTGAAGGGGAGGTCGCGAAGAAGACTGTTTCTTGATGGGCATTGGTCGTTGATACATATACTCAGGTCGCCACTGAGAAGTCGATTCGTTCGTTTCCATACTCGTTCTGCTTCCCCAAGAAGGTGTTCGTCTTGCTGAATTCATAGTTGCTTGAGATTGGAAAGAAGATGTGGTTGTAATTGAGTTATTGGAAAGTTTTCGAGGTCGCTTGAGGGCGCCATTTGGCTTCGGTTTTGTAGGATCTGCCAGGGGAGTTTCGAGGACAGCATATGTTGGCTGAGGATACGCTGTTGGAGTGAAGTTGTCTTGCTTGCTCTTTGGAGACTCGATATTTGCAAGGAAAGCATTGATAGCATTTTCTTGGACTGACGATAGATTTTTTGGCGAGCCTAATGACGATGGATGAACTGGCCGGACAGTTACTGTAGGTTCCTTCATTGTTGCTGTAGTGTCAAGCTTGAGCTGGTTCTTGTGCTGTTTGTCATTGGGCTTTGTTACTGGTGGTGATCCAGCATATGCAGAGGCTCTTTTCGATCTCAGTTTGTTTGAACCAGGCCGACTAATCGAATAATTAAATTATTAGCATTATAAAAAATGTTTCGAAACGATACCAACAACCTCCGCAACTCGACGGAATTGTAGGTATATCATCCAGTATGGGTAACCCGAAAAGAAAGTCCTAGAATCACACCACTTCCCCATGGTACACACAAATGCCTAAACTAGGCATAATCGGCCTCTTAGGTCAAAGATCTGACGTAGGCAGAAAGATGTTTTTGGCTGTGCCATTGCGGTAGACAGGGAGGTTGGAGCGCCACGCAGGGGAAAATGTGGACATGCAATTTAAAAAAGACATCAAGACGTGAGCCTCGTTGTAGGAGCTGAATGCGCTAGAGCGGGAGTCGCATGCAGCCAACACTGAGACCAAGGCACTAAGACGCCGGGTTTAGGGGCAGAATGAGATGAGGCGTTCTTGTTCTTTTTCCGGATGTCTTCTAGGGGTGTGACTTTGGAACTTTCCAAGGGTGAGGAGAGGGAGAATAATAGAAAAGAAGGGGTATAAAATGAACAATGCGTTGTGTTACATGGTATAGGAATGGGATGTTGAGTATACCTGACCATAAAACAGGTGGCGACGAATAGGTAACAAAAGGGACTCTTACTCACACAAGCTCAATTGATTGGCGGTTCTTCTTCCTCCCACTCCCTGCCAATGGATCCTCATCAATCATTGTAACCGCCCAAACATGTCTCCTAAACTCTTCCGCCCGTTTGTCCTCAATAGCAGACATTGAGCTTCGCCCATGGTGAAAGAAGCGCTTGAACTCTTGTCCATGATGGTTATGTTGAACTTCGAACATGGCCGTGAATGTGGAGTTTGAAGATAGATGATCGACAGAAGCTACTATTGTGACAGGGTGTTTTTGGTCTATCGATATTCGTTTATGTTGTATCAGATTGTCGTGATAATGTTCCGATGCTGACTGCTGGACCAATGGAGTCGATATTATTGTAACCGAAGAAATAATATGATTGTTGAAGTATAGGACAAGGAAGAAGCGGCTGAGGGAAACACCAGGACTTAAAAGGCAGACGATAAGTTCTGATCAGGGAGGGAGGCTTGTCCTATAATCATACCATTCATTGGATACTATCCAACGCAAAACACTCGGTCAAGTCAAACGCCTCTGCATCGTCTGGCGTGAGGGTACCTCAGACATGCATCTCCTACGTCAGCAAAGTCGATATACTTTCCCGTTGACCAGGTGAGAAGTCCAGTACAGCAAGAAGCCCCAAGACGTTGGTAAAGTCCCGGAACGGGCTTGCGTCAACTTTAAGTAACTGACGGAAGTGCAGTCACTCAAGTAACGCACGCGGCTCCCGATCGATCTCACAAAACAAAAAATCCCTTAGCAAAGCCACTGGGAAAAAACCAAGATTCAGGTTTGAGAGGGTGGAGCCAATAGAGATCCATAGCTTTGGTGGTCGAGAACGAGAACCCTGCTTTGTTCCCTGCTTGCTTGTGTTTTGGATTTGCTGGGGTTGTACTGTAAATCTTGAAGACGTAAACCTGGGGTTTGACCAACAGAGGGCTGTATAACAGTGAAGACTCTGTGAAGATAAAAATCGGTTCAGAGTTAACATATTCACACGATATTATTCTCTTACTTCAATTATCAGCGGTGAAAACTACTTAAGCAGTACCTCATCAACTTTTTTGGATACTCAAAGACCCAACCGCCAGTTCAAAAATAGCATCGCGTCAGGAACACAGCACATCCTTGTCTTTCTGCTTGTATCACCCAATTTTCTATGCCTTGCAGAATATCTCCATACCAATACCAAGCAAAGCACAGCCAACGCAGCGGGGTCTCATGACCTCAACATCAACTCAATTCTTCTTCAAAACAATCCAGTGGCTGGTAATAAGTACCGATTTTCTTTCGGCATTGGGACTGATTGATCCGATAAACTTGTGCATATTGACGGAACTGAACCTCAATAGCCATTTGTGCAACAAGAGACCCCCCAGACTCCTCCTCCGATCTGAGCAGGGAATCTTTCCATCCTTGAAAAGACAACCCACAGGTATTTCAATCGCATAAAAATCTCGGAGATTTGTACGGATGCCCACACTATATTGACTAGCCATCCGTCCCTCCACAAGATGTGCTATTCACAGTTATCGCCAAGTCTTGAGAGCTTCGCTTAAAACTACGGTGATGCGAATCCTCCTGACGGCTCACCGTAACGAGGACCCATATGTACTTGCATCTTGCGTGCGTTTGCATTTATTTGTTGTGCGGAGATTCGTCATGAGAACCGACATATTCGCAGGTGTGTAATTCTCATAACGGGTGAAAGATCAGGATATGACTGGTAGCCGTGGTCTCATTCTTTTTATTTGATCTCGTCATTGTGCCCCCTAGGGACAATGAGGAATACCGAATCCTTGGCTCAGCATTCGATACCGCTCCTTTTTCAATTACTGAGCCTCAATACAGTGCCTATACCAGGATACCTTGCCATGAGACATTCACCCAACGTCTACCCATTTTCGTTTCGACGTCAAAGATGTCATTTTCCCATCACTCTTTTACTTTACTTCTGCAGAAACTAACAAAAGGCCTCGTTTTCTGGCCAAGTTTGAGGCTCTTGGTGACCAGGAACACCAAGCTTAGTTCACTTTAGTTACTGATTTTTTAGATGGTACATCTATCTGATGGGTGGCACTATGCGATACTCGATACGTAGTAGCTCCTCAGCTTAGCTCCTCTCAACTGGGAATTGAACTCTATCTCCAATGGCGGCAGACCCATACCCCTCCATATGTAGCTGCATCCCTCATCTTATATCTACAATGTTCACCAAGTTCCGATTTGGTTCTGAAACTTGGCTGCCTACTCGCCACAATTTGATAAAGGGATGTGGCCGTGCGTTGCGCAGTTGTGCATATCCTTTAACTGGGGATACTTTTCCACCCTTCATCCGAATCGCACTCTTTTCGCTGGACGCGCGGCAAGATCTCTTATAGTGGATGACGAGTCTCCGTGTTGACCCTGATCTCGACCACCTGTGACTCCCTCGAATTGTGTTATTCGTTTCTTCCCATTCGTCATCTCGGGAGGTCTCAGAACATTCCCATCAGATTTTGGAGACTCGTCCAGTACCAAGCCTTCGTCTGGATGTATTGTTCTCCCAAACCCTCGTCTGAAAACGTATTGCGGTGCACCTAGAGGCGCCATCTGATCCTCTTTGTTGAAATCGCCCCCCGGCAACGGTGTAATCCGGGTATTCTTGATCCAATCGTAAATTGGGCCAACATCCAAGATGGATTGAACTCGGTGATGTTCAGCCTGCGTCATGTGTTCTTTGCGTTCTAAGATAACCTCCTCTATGCTGTTTTTCAGTATTAACGTCTCGACAAAGACTGGCTTTTGTTGGCTGATTCTTCGGGCACGGCCAATTGCCTGCGCTTCAACTTGGGGATTCAGAACTGGATTAATGAAGTAGATTCTTGACGCAACTCTCATATCTAGGCCGAAAGCTGCCTGTGAGATGTCCATGAGGAGAACTCTTCGCCAATGTTAGGTCATGGTATTAAAGCACATTTGACAACTCACCTGAAATCATCATTGTGATTGAATGTGTTGACATATTGTGATCTCCTCACGACTGTCAATCCTTTGGCATAGATTAGATGCTGTACTTGGAGCTGTTTGGAGTCAGCACTGGGGTCTGAATCGTAGAAGTATTCTTACAACTTCCAGCACACCGGCAAGATACCATGCGACATTGTCGTTTTCGTAGAAGATAAGTATCTTCTCATCCTCCTGATACCTGAGAACGCTATCAATCAGGTACGAAAGTTTGGCCGACGCCGTGGATGTGATCTTGACTGCCTCCAACGGCCCAAGTGCACCATCGGCAGTAGCCTCGACCTCCGCCTTCACATTACCGATACCATGGGTACTCGTGATTCGATGCTTATCGTCCCCCAGCGTCGTATTTCCGGCCAATATTTGCGAGCTATTTCTTATCTCATCCGATGCAAGCATACGACTTCTTGAATCCATGCCTGCTTCAATCAACCGGCCATTCAGCAAAGAGTTGAGCTCTTCGGGCTTTGAAGCTGCTTTATAAATGAGTTTCTGAAGTGTCACCAGCATGGTCGACGAGCTACATATGCGGTTCCCTCCTTCACCATCGAGTGACCAAGATGAACTAACGCCATGTGGCAAGCCTTGTACGCATAGCGGCATCTCGTGGAACTCGTTACTGAGAGCCTTGACTGTGTTGCGGATAACGATATGCCCAAACTCAATCGCTTGCTCAAGGAGTTCTCTATCCTGATCACTGATAGGGACTTTCTTCTCCTCAAGGAAATCTTCAGCGGTCTTAACAGCTTTTTCGATATCATCTTTAGAATAGAAGGATCCTCCAAAAAAGCTCGCCTGTTTCAAGTTATACACGATCTGAAGCAAGGCCTTTCGTTGTTTGCTGTGGAAAAAGTAATCCATATCAGTTCGTTGAGACTGCACTGAGTTGAAGATGATCATCATCGAGAAGATATTAAGTGACATCTGGTCCTGGTATGAACCTTCTAATACAACAAGCTTCTCGTTGACCGGAGGGAAGAGACTACTGACTTCTGCAAGCTGATGGCGGATTATGAGAGAGTTGAGAGTCGACCTCAAACAATCCCAACGGCCTCCACTATTCTTTTTGTGTTTCGGGAGTAGTAAGTAGGTGGCCCAGTCCGCCATGGTGTCGCCAGCGTCTAGTGTCGTGTTCGCCCATGGTCGAGCTTTGAGATAGAGTGCTGCAATGATACCAATCCTTTCCAGATCCTTCCTTTCCATCTCTAAGACAGATGTCCTGCTTGCGTTGCAAGTTGCCAATGGATCGTCCTCCGCAGCTTGTTTTACAGATACGCCTCTTTTGGGTTGCATATCGACTCCATACAAACCCTGGGATGGAGTTCCGGTCACGATCCAGCGTGCAGAGAAATGCAAAGCATCCAGGACGAGAAGCATATTGCTCTTGCTGCTAATCCTCGAATTTCCAAGCTTATGTCCTTCGTCGACAATGCATCGCTTGAAATGTATCTTGGACAGTGGAGACTGCTCAAGTCCCCCCTCTTGTCGTAGTAAAGTTTCCAATCTTGTTTGAGAAAAGAGAATGAGATCAAACTTCAACAAGGCCTCGGGTTCCGGTAATGGCTGATCTCTGGTTACAACGAGAAACTGCAAACCATCGGTATGTTTAGTAATCTCTTGTTTCCACTGGGCCAATAAATTAGGAGGCACAACCACAACACTCCCATTACTGAGGTAAAGCTGCTTCTTTTTTGACTCAACCTCTGCACAGAGCCTTGTGCTTCGGCGTTGTTCAGGTAACTGAATAAAATAATACCCTGGGTTTCTTTCTAGTGTTTCGATACATTTCTCGTACTCCTCACCCGATTCCTTTCTGTAAACATCAAAATATGGCTTCCACGGTACGGCATTCCGTGTGGCACAAGACGCAGCCATTTCCGCCAGAGGGGCCAGGCGCTTCCTTATCGGGGCGTCATTAGTACAGAAGTATTCGGGTGGTTGAGTTGGTAGTCCTTTGGTCGCAAGAATGAGCGCGAGACAGATGATAGTCTTTCCAGAGCCCATCTCTTCGGCCAGGATGCCACCAGAGACTCCATCGTAGTGTCGTGGTTCCTTGAGCACAGTACCAGCTACATTATCAATGTACCACGAACCTTCCTCTTGATCTTTTACATGAAGTAGACGAGGATCGAGTACTCGCTCAGGTTGAAGCTCTTTTTGCAGCATCATAGCCGACGACCTTCGCTGATACGGGTACAGTTCCGACTTCAAGCCTGAAATTCGACCGTCCAAAAGATCACACATTGCGGACCTTGAGTATTTCTCCTCTATCCTGCTAATTCTAGGATTGGGGGATGGTATCTTGTTGAAAAGTTGCAAAAGGGACATGTCCTCGGTCAAGTTATCGTTCTGGACAACAGACTCATGCATGAGTGGCTTATCCAGCCATATTGCGTTTGGATTTCCCGCCCAGGCTTCCTGCGAGTAATTCAACTCTCCAAGTATAGTGCTTCTTGCCCTCAATAAAGACGGGTTTGAGCGGTCCACTGTCATGCGTAGTATATCATCAGGCAGAAGATAGACTCTAAGAATGCCATGGTCGGAATCGTTGTTCTGAATGCTGAATTGAATCTTTGCCCAGGATGCTCGGCAAAGATTGATACACGATCGGAGTGCTTGCATCTTGGTCAAGGCAGCCTCCAAATTTTCGGGGAGAAAGAGTTCATGGCTGTTTGAATCCGCTTCGCTTATTCCTATTGACAGCGAGCGGAAGGTTCTCCAGTCTCGAAGATCAGTACATAACCAATCTGAGTCTATTTGAATGTCTTCTTTTTTGATTAGTATGCACCCGGCGGGTATGAAAGCTGTGCTTTTCGGATGCATGATGATTTGAGTCATGCTACTGTGAGGCCGGAGCGGGTGGCATTTCAAGAATGGAGAACATTAATTCTCCGTAGTAAATATCAAATCTGCAGTGGTAGGCTTATACTTTGAATAGGGCTTTATCGAAACTCTGACATGAAATGTGAGGAGATAAGAGTGTTGGTAAGAGAAAGAAAGTGCACGTAGCTGCCTGAACATGGGCAGAACAGTCCAAGTAGCTTTAGCGCACAGTGCTCACCACCGTTGTCTGGTGATTCTTACAGTGTTCACACACTGTAGAGCAATATTCGCTGACGTTGTCGACGCGGGGCAGAAAATGCTGACTTGAGACATAGATTTTACTAGATTCATTGAATGTCATAAATTTATGCTTTATAGCTAGTAAGAAATTTGTTGGTTTTCTATCGTTAGGACGCAGGTTCCCATCTTCCGAGTAGTCCCACTTTCCAGTCCTTGAATGTCCTGTCTTCAGCTGGTAATAATTGACTACTGGATACCAAGCAATTTTCTGCTGCATTGATAGCTTCTTCAGGCAAACTTATCTCTTGGACATCTGAGGTCATGGATGTGATGATATTATCAGCCTCTACTGAATCGATATGTTTGTAGAGTATCTTCATCGCCGTTTTGCGATCAGTGGTAGAAGACGCTGTATATACGACATTGGGATTCAATACCCAGAGATGGAGGTTCTGGTAAGCAACAGACACGGATTCTTTAGTGCCAAGGACATGCGGCGTGATGATGGATTTCGACGACCCCGACCTGGAAATCGTAGCCATTAGAGTCGCCGCCAGACACTCAGGACTGCTTGGACTGGGATCTGAAGTCTTCGGTCGACAAGTGATTTGCCATTTAAAGAGCGTAACAGATGATGCTGCGATATTGTACAAGCCTACTTCTGTCGTACATTTCTGGCAGAATATATGCAAGAACATCTTACTTTCATCATCTTTGAGCGCCAACGAAGAGGAATCGAACCCAGCATCCAGCGTTGAGGAAGAATACTATAGTGTGTAAGTAGACTTCCATGATTAAAAAAAAAAAATGACACGCAAAAATATGGGCAATATGCCTCTCGATAATCTCCAAACACCCATATCTATGAGAGGTTAGATGAAAGAGAGAGGCCGCGTCTTCAGATTACTCTAGGATCCCGTTCTGCATAGAAGGTTTCCAGAAAGCTTACTGCCCGTTGAATTGGGAACGACAATCGCATTCTTATTGGGGAGTTGTATCGATGGCCAGATCACTGAACGGTTTGGGATACCGACATGGACATCTTCTTTCTCCCCGTGGATTGATTGCTCGGGATTGGCCGAACATAGTCAAGAATGAATCATTGCAGTGGGATGCATACTTACTTTCAAGCCTCGGCAGTCTGACTCCGAGAACAAGAATGATGTCAGGTCAACAAAGCCAACGCCCTGTTGGGCGGATATAGCATGATTTGCACCATAGCCTTTGGTGACCAACAATTCAGAATCTTGGTGGCCATGGTCATGGGGTTTATGGCAATGCCAAAATTCCATCATTTCGGCCCAGTTCTCGCTCGGCAAGTCTTTCCATATATTGATGGTACCTTGCGCGACAAATTCGCTTTCACAGCTCCGGCAGGCTATGGGCGAACCGGTCGTTATATCGGCTGATGTCCATGGCAACGCTTGGTTTTCTAAAGGGAAATGGCAAGGTCTCGCTTCTGCTGGAGAGACGGGAAGCCTCCATGATAAAGTCGGACGACCAATCTGAGCTACAGGCAGTGAGCCTATGACAGATGTTTGTGCCGGTAGAGTGACGTGCTCTGTGTGGCCATGGTGTGTTACGCTGAGTTGCCGACCCTCCGGAGAGATTTCTGCTTTTGTTGAGGAGTCGACAGGTGCTGATAGGGATACAACAACAGAGATTTGTCTGATATTTGACAAAAGTTCTGCATAAATGGTGGGGGCTTGAGAAGCCATCCTTGCGGGATCTTATTCAAGACAATGGCTTGTTTAGTTTGTAGATTCTTGAACGAGAGACACGAGACTTCAGATTGATAATTGCGTGGCCCGTGCACGCGTCATTGGGGAACCTCTGTGTTACAGTGCCCCCCTTACCCCCAAAAAGAAAAAGTTTGCCCCGCTATCTCATTTATTAGTGCCCGCTGGAAGCCCCAACGAAAGATCAATTTCATTGTTCGATCGAACGTCACTGCGGTTTGGCAATCTCTCCTCATAACAAGCTGAGATCCGTCAACTTTCTCCCCATCTCACGATCCTATAATGTCGGGAATTCTTGCCCAAGTTCCTGTGGTTAATAAACTACTAGGACTTGACGGCAACCGTCAAGCCATCAACATCCCCTCAGTTGAAATTCATCATATTGAGACAAACCCAGACAAACGAGCAAGATGTCTAAAGCACCTCTTGAAAGCAAACCATGCTAACTACTCAATTGTCTATAACAACCTTCAATATGACAATCACAACCCTCACATACTCAGCTCAGCATACTTGCTAGGAGCAAGTGTTCCCCAACTAAACGACATCTATGACAGAGAAATCCGCGAACTGGAGGCATGGGTACCGTCGCCCGCTGAGGTGGGAGAAGATGACTGGCAAGGACTTCGAGGTGATGCAAGGTACCAGCGGGCTTTCGTGGACTTTTTTGAAGACAAGCTCGTCATGCGATTCAATTATGATTGGCACCAAGAAATGGAGCATTATCTGTTCGCTGGCAATGAGCCTCTGATCAATGGTCTGATCGGTGGTCGTATGTCTACCATTTATACGAACCAAACACTTCTTGGCTAACCCTAACAGTCGGCCACCCGCTAATTCACCTAGGCTATGCCTTCGAGATGGACTGTAAGGAACTTGCCATGGAGGCTCTTGGACTTGCTTGTGTTCAGCATGACTTCCTCCACAAGTATCTCGATAACAAGTCGTACACCAGAAAGGCACCCTTTACCTCGGCCTCCCCACTGGATCTTCTCACCAAATTGTCTAAGGATAATCGATTTGATGCCGTCAGATCCGGCCTGTATGATCTGGAAGAACTCTTCAGCAAGCATGAGGATGTTATACTGGAATACTGGAACGCATGGGAAATCACAGACCCTGTGAAGCAATTCGAACTGTCCCAAGAAGCTGCAGCCGCTCTGCTGGTTGCGACAGTCAAGCCAGGCACCCATGCCTTCAACTTCATGCTCGTACACATACTAACGACCAGCCATGCCGTCCGAGTGCTACTTCCATTTATTCCCGAAAAATACCATATTCCACTCGTTCGACAATGGTGGCTTCTGGCCTTGGGCATCTTCATCGTCAAGCGCCGGCCACTCCCTGATCCGGATAACGTGGACAGCGACACTAAACAACGAGGCTGGAAGTACGTGGAGGACAAGGCAGTGAATTCTGACTGGGCTACAGATGCTCATTACGTTAAGGGTAAGGTTAAACCTCCTGTTTTAATATGTCACTGACCCTGTGACAGCAATTCGGGCACTGAAAGAGGCTTCAAAGACATGGGGTGACGTCCATGACCGATACCTTCTAGCAGCCCTGACCTTTGTCGACAACTTCAAGGGATGGACGTATTGACATATGAGGCGTGTACTATAAGGATAAGAGATGCCTGGGATGAGCGTGAATGGGGGGTAATGAAGCAACAGTGTATTCACGGATCAGTAATAGCTATTTTCTTGTGTTATCACCCATCAGATTGATGACGGTACGAAATTATAACACTCAAGCAACAGGCGAGAAATATATTTATGCGGAGTTGTTCACAACATGCATTGTTATGGCTGATAATTCATTTCTTCAAACTCCGTCATCTCTTCAACAATTGAGGTCAATTTCGGCAGGGGTATTGAATCCATCCACTATGCCCACCTAGATGTCATAACGTGCATCAGTGGGTCTTAAACACTGTATCTACTGCGGGTATCCATTCACGATAACGCTGCATCATAATTGTCAACATCATCACCATCTCCATCGCATGCGAAAATCTCCACTACGCACCTTCAATCGATCGCGTACCTTCTAGAACGTTATGCTGTTGCTGCAAACGCACCCTTTGCGCTGATGGCTCCGCCCGCGAAGCGCCGCCGGCGGAATGTCGTCGACGCTTCAGACGATGAAGATGAACAGCCCCGTGCAAACACCCTAACCAAGTTTCTGCTTACTTCGCCGAGCTCCTCTACACAAAGTCGCGGACCTACAGCTTCACCGAGTCCGACAAAACCTAAGATCGTCTCCAACAAGCCGACAACGAATGGCTCCATGCGTCTTCCTCGTCGAGCGCAACCCAAGAGCAATAGCACGAGTCCAAGCGTGAAACGGACCAAGGATGTTGGCAAATCAGCAGGTACAGGGAAGACAGCGGATTTGAGAACGCTCTTTTCGAATCAGGCACAGAGGGCCGCACGAACGGGAGCTGGAGACAGGCGACCCGTGCCCCTTGAAGATATAATCAGTGATCCCATCTCCGAGGATGACGATATTTCAGAACATAAAGCAAGCTCTGCAAGTTTGGTCGGACAACATGCTAAAAAGAGACTACGAGATAGCTCACAGCCATCGTTCTCGAGTGCACCCAGTGCCAGCCAAAAGTTCATCAAGCCACAAAAGCCGGCACCTATAGCTATGCCAAATGATGATACACGTCCTTGGTCAGAACGATTTGGGCCCCGGAATCTGGATGAATTGGCAGTACATAAGAAAAAGGTTTCTGACGTAAGGAGATGGCTAGAGGATGTGATAGCTGGGCGCATGCGCCAGCGTCTCCTTATCCTCAAAGGCGCAGCTGGATCCGGCAAGACGACGACCATACGGCTTCTGGCAAATGATATGGGTAGTGAGCTTCTTGAATGGCGAAATCCTGCGGGAAGCTCTGGGCTAAGTTTTATTTCCGCACCGGAACAATTTCAAGAGTTTCTTGGCCGTGGTGGTAAATTTGGAGCACTGGAGACAGATGGTCCCGTATCGCCGACGCAAAATAGCTCACAGGCCACTCGAAGGCATGATTCAAGACGAATTATACTCATCGAGGAGTTTCCCAACACCTTTTCAAGATCCTCAACCGCTTTAACGTCCTTTCGCAACACTATTTTACAGTATCTTGCTGATAGCACGCCCTCTTTATCCATGTTTGTGAAGCCTTCGCAACATGAGCCTATAACGCCAGTGGTCATGGTAATTTCAGAAACCCATCTAACTACAACTTCTGCATCCGCAGACAGCTTTACTGCCCATCGACTTCTAGGCCCGGAAATCCTACAACATCCAGGAGTTGGTATGATTGAGTTCAATGCTATCGCCCCATCCTTACTCCTGAAAGCACTCGAGCTTGTTGTCCAGAAAGAAGCCCGAAAATCTGGGCGCAGGAAAACGCCAGGCCCTCAAGTTCTAAAACGTCTCGGTGAAATAGGAGACATCAGAAACGCTGTGTCATCTCTCGAGTTCCTGTGTCTGAAGGGTGATCAGCAAGGCGACTGGGGCAATAAAGTCGTGCTCACAAAGCAGACCAGGGGCGTGAAAGATGCTATCAAACTCACGCAGGGTGAAGAGGAGAGCCTGGAGCAAATAAGTCAGCGTGAAGCGAGTCTTGGTATTTTCCATGCTGTTGGAAAAGTCGTCTATAACAAACGAGATGAACTTCCTTCACGAGGTGACACTGTCGAAAATCTACCAACTTTCCTTTCGCATTGCTCCAGGCCGAAGCGCTCCCAAGTATCTGTTGACACGCTCATTGACGAAACCGGCACAGATGCACATACTTTCGTCTCAGCACTGCATGAAAACTATGTTCTATCATGCGAGAGCACAGATCCTATGGATTTATCGACGCCAATGGACTACGTCAACGATTGCATGGAGTATCTATCACAAGCAGATCTCCTCTCTCCGTCAAGGGATATCTTCTTCGGCGGCAGGGGGGGGTTTTCAGGCCCAGATGCTGGGAGCCACGTGCTGCGACAGGACGAAATAACATTCCAAGTCGCTGTCAGAGGCATGTTGTTCTCCCTCCCTAATCCTGTTAAGCGCAAAACCTCCCCCACGTCCAAGGGCAGCGACGCCTTCAAGATGTTCTACCCCACGAGTCTGAAACTCTGGCGCGCCAAGGAAGAGTTGGAAGGGTTCGTGGATATGTGGTGTACAAATCTCCTGAAGGGTGATGATAGAACAATAAAGAACCTCACCGATGGAGCCACAGCCTTTCGCCGGTCTCAACAGTCCTCTGGCGAAACTTCCTGGGTGCAGCGTAAGCATCAAAATCGTCAAGCCATGGCAAAACAGCAGCAGCAGCAAGAAGGAAACGCTGATAGTGCGCCCCTTCTCTCACTTGGTAGTGCAGCCCGGCGTGAGATGCTCCTTGAGCGTCTCCCGTATATGGCACACATAGCCCGTGCTCGTAAAACTTCCAGCTTCCGTCTGCGCGATCTCGAGAAAGTCGTTGCATTCGAAGGCATTAATGCCACCGATGAAGAGTCTGACGCAGACGATGATATGCCATCAGGAGAAGCGTGGGCAACAGATAAGCCGTCAGAGGAAACGAGTCCTCGGGAGAGAAATCCGGGTATAAAGGAAGGTAATGTTTCGGGACTTCTCGCTCAGAAATTGGTGTTGAGTGATGATGATATCGAAGATTGAGGGTACAAACAGTTAATAAAGGAGTGCATGGAAATATTGCGATTTCAGGTTCATCTGGTTTATATGCGTTTGGTGTCAAGCTCATGGCAACAATGGAATGGCGCATCGGGGATAATTTTGGGTTGGGTTCCTAGTCTGCGCATACCAACTTTTGAGCGAGAAGAGAAAAATGGACATGGACATAAATATCTTACAAATGGTTCAAATCATCATCATCATCACGTTGAAGTGAGCGTCTGGGCGCAGCGTTAGATCTATCATATGTACAATATTGCAACCATGCAGATCACAATTTCTGGGAAGCCTTCTTTTCCAGGCCAAACCTTTCGAGGCCTGTGTTACTTTTCCAAGTCCATTTCCGTATCAAATTTCAAAAGTTTTCAACAAGGTATCGCTTAGTGGTGGAACAAACGGATGTTCTGCTCAACGAAGGTAATGCCCAGCTTCTCAGCGGTATCGAAGACGGCGGCATCGTTTTGGCTACCGCCAGGGGCAGCAACATACTTGGCTCCTGATTGAGCAACGCGGAAGACATTGTCAATGAAGGGGAACTATTGCTGATGTTAGAAAGAGGGAAACGATTTGAATATATGCTACTTACGAAAGCGTCACTGGAAACGCAAACATCCTTGAGCTGCTTCATCCAAGCTTCACGTTCCTCAGCAGTGAAGGCAGCAGGAACCTCCTCGAAGACGGCCTCGAAAGCTTCACGCTCAGGGCCATCCTTAGGGAGCTGGCCACTGACGAGTAGGTCGATGGCATTGCTCTTGTCGGGGCGCTTGGTGCCCTTCTTCCACTTTATGCCGAGCACACGCTCGTGGAAGCGCATCCACCAGTTATCAGCCTTATCACCAGCAAGTCGAGTGCAGTGGATTCGTGATTGTTGGCCAGCACCGAGGCCAACAACCTGGCCGTTGTAGGCGTAGCACACAGAGTTGCTCTGGGTGTACTTAAGAGTAATTGTGGCAACAGTCAAATCGCGAGCAGCGCTCTCGGGAAGAGAAACAGTTTCCTTGGGGGTGATGATGGTGTTAAAGTGCTTAGGAGTGATCTCGACATCGTTGCGATGCTGCTGGAGGTTGATGCCGTAGACGGTGCGGGTCTCGATAGCAGGAGGGTTATACTCGGGGTCGATCTGGAGGACAAGGTATCGGCCAGCCTTCTTCTTCTTGAGGATCTCAAGAGCAGCGTCCTCGTAGCCTGGAGCAATGACACCGTCAGAAACCTCCTTGGAGATGATGCGCGCAGTAGGAACGTCAACAACGTCACTAAGAGCGATCATGTCCCCGAAGCTGCTCATGCGGTCGGCACCTCGGGCACGAGCATAAGCCTGGGCAAGGCTGGAGTCGTCAATACCCTCGATGTCATGAACAAAGTAGACCTTCTTCTCATCCTCGGTAAGAGGCAAACCAATGGCAGCACCTGCGGGCGAGACGTGCTTGAAGCTGGCGGCAGCGGGCTTGCCAAGAGCCTTCTTGAGTTCCTTGACCAGAGGCCACGCGTTGAGGGAGTCGAGGAGGTTGATGTAACCGGGTGAACCACACAGGACCCTGAAGGGCAAGTTGCCCTCGGAAACATAGGCGGCGGCGGGCTTCTGGTGAGGGTTGGCACCATATCGAAGAGCAGTGTACTGTTCGCCGTTGCCGGCGTACTCCTTCCGGAAGAATTGGGAGATGGCAGCATCGTAGTCGGCAGTGTGCTCGAAGGCCTTGAGTGCATATCGGTTGCGGCTAGCCTCGGTGATTTCGCCCTTCTCGAGCTCCTTGAGGAAACCAGCGTAGTCGTTAGGGTCGCTGAGGATAGTGACGCGTTTGTGGTTCTTGGCGGCAGCACGGATGAGAGTAACGCCACCAATGTCAATCTCCTCAACAGCCTCGGGGATGCTGACGTTGATCTTGGCCACTGTATCCTTGAAGGGGTAGAGGTTGCAGATGACGTAGTCGACCTTGTTGATGTTCTGCTCGGCGAGGTCCTTCTCATCGGAGGCAAGATCACGGGCCAGGATACCAGCATGGACGGCAGGATGAAGAGTCTTGACACGACCAGCAAGCATCTCGGGTGCCTTGGTGATGGCAGAGACGTCCCTGTAGAAGTCAATTAGCTCAATTTCCAAACGATTGAACGTTTGTTTTGACTTACTCAACGGGGAATCCAGACTCTCGGATCATCTTAGAGGTTCCTCCAGAAGCGAGAATTCGAACATTCTGTTGGACAAGGCCCTTAGCCAGGTCCAAGAGACCGGTCTTGTCATAGACCGAGACGATGGCGATCTTCTGCTGGGAGGACATCTTGGAAGCTAGAAGGGAGAAGCTTTTGGGGAGGAAGAAGGGAAAAGGACGAAGAGCAGAGAAGTACGACGAAGGAAAAGAAGGAAAAGAAGAAAAGATGTAAGTGGGAAGCAGGCCTCTCATTCGGGTTTGGATTGGGCTCCCGGGCGAGTAAGGAAAGGCCAAAAGGAAAAAAGTTTGGCGGGGTAGTAGCGATTGCGGAAGACAGATGGAGGGGGCGGGGCAGGAGCAGAAAACCAGCGACAAGCGTGGGCCGTCGTTGCCGCGAATTGTTACAATTATCAATTTTTTTGCAGGGAATCAGCCTTACACGCTTGGTCAAAGCTTGAGATATGACGAATAAATGCGGAGGTGAAAGTTGTCTCTCCTGGGGGAGCTACTTGGAGGAAAGCAAGCTCTGTATCGGTGATGGCAGGGATAAATTGAGTTCGTGTCGAGCTCAAACTTTTTGCGATGATGTCGTAGCAGAACTCCGTCCTCGCACGAGCAGCAAAAATCAATACTATAATAAGAGCATGGACAGCAAAAAAAGGAATACTTGATGAGACTGGGACTCGAACCCAGGAGGATTGCTCCACCAGGAAATTGGTGTTAAGGTTTACCTTAACCTGGCGCCATAACCAACTCGGCCATCTCACCGAAGTTGTCATATAACGACAGCATTTTAATATATGTAGGCTATTTTATGCAAGGAGAACGGAAGTCAACTTAGAAGGCAGTCTGCCCATCAAATCCGAGCTGTGTGTGATGGGGTCTTCTTGCTGAATGTACGGATAAGATATGATGACAATGGGTCTTTGTTGTGCGATTCAATGCTATGCCATACTCAGATTCAGCAGTTCAAGGCTGGTGCGAAAACCAGTTACATTGCCTTACCATCTAATATATAGCATCACTGAGTAAAGGCGTCGTGACATCAAACTCACAAGTCTACAATCACTGCTCGAAACTCCTTTTCTATACTCCCACCATGATTGATTGCCTTGATATTTAATTCGTTATTAGTTCGTATATCAGGTTTCACAAATTACCTGGCTAGCATCCGCGAATCATACATAGAGCCATCGAACGTTAGCGAAGTTTCAATCAGTCACTGAGAAAAAGAACCTGTGACATTGATAGACGAGGACTTAAAAACCAATCCAAAATTCAAAGCTAAATATTCAGTCTTCACCATAAGCACAAATGCTGCTGAGTTTTGGTAACCACCTGCAAAGCACATACGCTCTTGACTTATCGCAAGCCCTTCGGGGCTGCAGCCTGCTTCTTGCTTACACCAAACACACGCCCCACCTCACCTCACCATTACTCACCCAACGTTCACACAACCACCATACACAAGCCGTCGTCACCATGCCTCGCAAAGTGCTTCGTATACTATGTTTTGGGGACTCTCTAACCTCAGGTTACTTCTGCTATGGCATGGGATCACATCCATACGCTCTCAAGCTGGAAGATCGCCTCACGGGGACGTTTCCCGAAGTGGACTTTGAGATTGATGTCAATGGTGTGCCAGGTGATGTTGCCTCCTTCAATCGCTTTAAAGACAGAATGAATGCTGCTTGTATGTAATTTTCGAGAACTTTCCCAATGTTTGGTCCAGCTAAATAGATATAGGGAAGAAGAAGTCCTATGACTGGACAATTGTTCTTGGCGGTACGAAGTAAGTTATACAAATCTCCTCTACCAGAAGCGAAAGAGCTGACATGTGCAACTATAGCGACATAGCATACAGTATTCCCACAGAAAACATATTTTCCGCTCTCAAGGATATATATGCTATCGCTCTGAGCAGAAAATGCAAAGTCCTGGCTCTTACCGTTCCCGAGTGTGAGTCAAAAGGCGAGAGAGGCACGTCATCAAGAAATGAGCTCAACCAGAGCATCCTCGAGAACCAAGACACTGGCTAGTAAGTCACATAATATCATAACAGTTGTATCTGATATTGATGACTCATCCAAATATCTATATCTGTCAGTCGATGCTATGACATGAGTTAACTCGATGATCTTTAACAGCTACGCCTTTGACCTTCACTCCAAGATACCCTATCATGCACTCTCAGAACAAGATCGAGAGAGGTATTGGGATGACGGTCTCCATCTACGAGATGAGGGCTACAACTGGATGGGCAATCACATCGCGGATGCCCTGATAGACATTCTTTGGAGCGAGGGCACCTTCGAACAGCCCTCCAATTCCAAAACCTCAGAAGTCTTAGCACTGGAGGATGAACTCCGGTTCGAGGAAGAAGACGGCAACCCTCATAACATCAATGAAGGATACGTAGTAGTCCGCAAGAAAGATTTGGACTAGAACTTTTGGCTAGTTATCATTGCCAGTCTAAAACCAAAGGCATTCATGTGCTACGCGTGGGACATAAACAGCCTTTAATTACTCCAACCGCCGAAACGCCATGCATGGTAGAAGGATACAATTCGTCTTTTCTTATACAACAAGGGTTGCGGCAACGAATTCCTATTACATAGAGTCAGGACAAGGATAATCAGGGTCAGTGTCAATAATTCAAGTACTTACGGGAAACTCCTTTTGCAATGCATTGGTGACGTTCTCCACCTCCTCAGCGAGACTCTCAACGTTGGCATCCCAATTCCGCATTTCTTTGCCAATAATGATTTCTGCTCGCCCGCTTCCTTTCTCTCCGGATGCTTCACCGCCCTCGAAGTATACAATACCGTCAATCTGATCCATGCGTCCGACCAAGCGGCCCTGCTCAATCATGCGTGCTGTAGTCTCTTCAGCTTTATCGGCATTCAAACCCAACAATGTTCCCAGAGCTTCGAAGCGGATGTTGCTGTAAAGTCTAGATGCGCTGAGAAGATTGTGCTCGACGACAGCCTTGGCAAGCACCGTCGAACCATCTGAGGTAGTTGCTAGTTGATGTGGCTGGAGACCCTCCGCAAATTTGTCAACCTCCTCAGGGGACAGAAGCCGATCAAGGAACATCTTTTCCAGAATACCGAATTCCTCCAACTGCGATGAACGTTCGTCCTTGTAGAGGCGGCTTAGTGTTCGATTTCTCATGGGACCTGCTGGGGCCAGAACGGCGCATTTCACGGCCATACTAAGCGTGTGCAAGCGTTCCTCTTCATCGATGGCAGGCGAAAAGCTGATCTCGTGATATCGTTGAGAAGCGGACAAAAAGTCACGCTGAGCGTCGAGAATACGGGCCTGTGAGAGTTTGAAGTGCAAATTGAGTTCCTGGTCAGATACTGTATGCATGATGTTCTTGAGCTTATTGATATACATCTCGGCGGCCGTAGAATCGTCGACTTCCAGGTAGTTTCGGACGATGCGGACCCATGTGCGAGCCTTTTCCTCATCGGTGATTTTGCGCTGGGAACTATCGAGGGGAATATCGGCCAGAGTCTTTGCGGCATCGAGGAAGTCGCCGTTGCTTTCGTGGGCCGTAGCAACAAGCTCACGGATAGTGGCGACGGCATCGACGAAGGAAGATGACGATGGTTGAGCGGCAATGGTGTTGAGTGTACGATTTCCAACCTCGATCCACATATCCTCATTTTTTAGCTCTCGGAGTGTCGAAATGAAAGATCCGAGGACTGTTCGCGTCGCCACGACGCCGAGCGACTGGCCAAAGAAGGAATCGATGATAGCATTTAAGTCGTCGGTAGCGGTGGCTGGGGATGAGATTGTTTTGATCTCGGAGAGAAGCTGCTCGTATAGGGGACCCTTCTCTCCAGAAGAAGACTCTGCATTCGCTATCGCCTCTGCGACCTTGGGATTCGGTGCCATGGTCGCCTGTCGGTCCTAAGTGTGTTATGGACAAGATGATGGAGTGAAGTGGAGGTTTAGCAGCCTAGAGGTAAAGTTGAGGCTCACTGCAGGCGTAAGTGTGGAGGGGCAAGCAGGGGTCTTCTCTAGCGGGGTGGCTTGCCGAATTAGCGCGATATGGTTGAGGCAGATATCAGGTCAAGCAGGTTTAGTTAAAGCAGGAGATTTTGGTACACGATAGGAGAATTAAGTGAAGACGAACATTTCATGGTAGTATTTATCGACGATACCTGAAGAGTTGTTTTATGATGTGTTGTTGTTTAAGCCGAAAGCTTATGATTACGGCAAATATTCTTTCGTTCCTCAAGTTACATTTTTACCCAATCTTGGCAGTTAAGAATGAGATAAACCGGCTTTCATGATGACCAATTGAATCGCTGTTTGGTTCTTGAAACCCCCTACAATTTACATTCTGAGGATAGATAGGTACTTTGGCTAAACTACCTCTACCTACTCTAGCAATACAGAGCTTAAAGTACGATATTAGAGAAGCTCGTACGAATATATCCCCAACCTGCAAGGACTATAGTATAGAATAGATTGACCTCTATGGTATTTCTTATCATGTACCCACAGTCTACAAATGCTCTTAGAACCCCAAAAGCCTAACCTGAAACAATGCTAAAGCCATAAATCCTAATATGCAAATACATCACGCATGTCTCACGCCCAACGCCAAACCAACCAACCGACAGAAAACCACTCCCATACGGCCGTCTATTTGTTATGCCAAAGCAAAGTCTGAAGCGAGTTGAAGTCGTTGCAGTCCTTATAAATATATGTCATACTGCTCCTCAAGCTCGACTGCAGCTCCTCGGGATGATATCGGAAGATCAACATAACCATAGCCCAGGAGAGCGACGCAAACGCAGGCCACGCGTACTGGTTAATGATTCCATGAAGAGGCTCTGAAGACACGAGCGGGAATCCGTGTCCTGGCTTTACTGCGATACGTGCAAGGGCGAGCATCACTCGCGCGAAGACATAAATGACGATCTGCTGGTTGATTGATGAAATCTTTCCCGTGCGCTTGGAACGGCCGCCGAACACGAAGTATCCGCCTATAAGACCGCCAACGAAGGAGTCGTATGTGCCTACATGGGAGTCAGAGGTCTAGCCATATTTTGGGGGATTGAGTTTTGAGGGCGATGACGTACCCTCCTTTCCTGGCTCTGCGCCAAAGTATTTGAGCGCCAGCATGGTCAGTTTATAAATAAGGGCGAAGCGCGCCAAGTTCGTGGCGTGGTGTCTCGTTGCTCGGAGGACCAAGTTGGCTTTCTGTGGGAATCTGTGCCGTACATTAGAACTGTGCTGTCGGTAGGTTATCATGAGAGAGGTCAAACGTACGTTCCAGAGCGGAAGAGAAACACCATGCTGTCCATTTGTCAATATTGAGTCCCCGAAGGGAGTACGATCAACTTACACCAACGCATGCGGAAACCGCACCTTGGTTCCATAGACAATACCATTGCGCGCCGTCTTGACCAGAGAGAAAAGATCATGGTATCTCGGGTCCTTGACAATCTCCTCCAGTGTGTTCTACCCAGAGCTAGTCAGCGCAAACTCTATCGCATTGCCAGTTGATAAAACCAGTACCTTTATCACTTCTAGTGAGGATGACATGGCCATCTTGTCCCCAAGCCTAGGCAAAAAGAAGGTCGGTCACGGCGTCGGGAGAGTGTATTTGTCGCAAAGCACTTCAGTCCCGAGGCATCGAACGTAGTCGCGTGGTTTTGAAGGTCAGATTCCACGTGCAGGAGTGTCGTATACGAGCATGGATGGATTTAGAGGTATCGATAAAGTTGGTAGTTTATGGGTTTTGAAGGCGCCCCGGATTATGGATGCATGCTATGTCACCTGTCTGCTTGAGCCTCGGATGTTTTGCGCTCGGCTTGTGTTGCGGAGAATCTGAATGGCCCCAGTGACAAAAGGCCCCACTGAAAGAATGCACTACAAGGCCTAGGTGCCCATGACGCAGAGGGAGCTATCCACTGAAAGGTATTAATATGGATCTTGGATTGGAGAGACAAAGTGTCCAAGGGATTTCACATGTGAATGAGGTGACGGTTCGACGGAAGTTCCAGTTTGCGGAAGCCAAGATCTGGGGGAATCTCAATCAGTCAGTTCACATGAGGCGAACAGGTACATATAACTTTCATTTTCTGTACTCTCGTCTTAGGGTATAGAATCGATCCCTATACAAATGGATCCCATCTCCATTTTTGAACCCCAAAGCTCCACGCTATTCAGGTACCCTTGATGTGTTCCCGAAAATCCTCCACTTTGACCTCGGTAGACCAGAACTGCCCGCAACCGTGAGGCTCTGCTGTACATTGCGATACCTTCACTGTTGTACCATTATAACTCTCATCCAGTGAAGTGTGACCAAGGGAAACTAGAGTATCATACTTCGAGTATTACTGCATCTCACAATTGGAGTCCCTCAACACCACCGTTCATGAGGCTCTCTCCATTTAACTCCCAGAATATCAAAAATCTTTCTTTCATCTCTTCCCTCAACCAGCTCTCCCTCTGTGACCTTGACTCGCTGCGGTCCTGGCATGACATCCTTATATAAACCACGTTGATTCAGCCGCATCCCCTTCTTGGAAGCCAATAGTCGCATACTGCGATTGAAGATGTCATTGCCAGTGAAATAAATCAAGGCCGCTCCCATCTCTGATTCAGGGACCAGGAGAAAATCGATACGCCGCCACACAAGTTTATAATTCTCGTCGTTGAAGCCACTGATCTTAGGGAGTACACAACAGCCGTGCCATTTACTTCCGTCGCTGACGGATCGTGATGACGCTAGTCGTGCCACAAGAAATTCTTCAGCTTCTAGGCGTTGGACAAGACTATCAAGGAAAGGTCTAAGTTCAGCCGACGATTCGGTATTCGACTTGGTGATGATGAAATCGATATCACCAGACGTCTCCGCCCCTCTTCGATAACTGCCCCCAATGATAAGTTCCACCTGCGGATCAATACGCTGGGCACTATTCTTCACAACCGCGCCCAGTGCTTCAACCTCGCGTCGTGGAATCCTGGTGTTGAGATCCTGGTAGTGCTCAATGCCTATGAGCTGGTTGGGTGAAAGTTTTACTTTTGCTTTCAAATCGTCCAATGTCCGGAATCCTTGAGCCAACCACTGCCGGGCCTGACTATTTCCAACACCATAAATTCCCAGGAACAACTGGAGTGCATCGTCCATCGGCTCTTTCTGGACATACTCGAGTCGCTGTAGTCTATCTGTAGTGACAATTTCTTCAATCTTTTGTGCTAGACGCGTTCCCACACTGGGCAATCGTTGTGCCTCCTCGGCTGTGGTGATCTTGGTCTCTTGATGTTTCAGAGAGCTAATTACTTTTCGATAAGCGGTTGTTCGCCAGTGATCGTCCACGCGATTGTAGTAATCGGCCATGGATTGGAGAATCTCGATTGTGCGGGCATTTGGATTCCCCGCTTTGGCGTCCTGTACCCCAGCTGAATTGCATGAGAACCGATCCTCGAAGGCGATGTCTTTGCGACCAGATCTAGTCTTTCTTCGCGACCTCCGTTGATTAGCCCCTTCATCTTCCGAGCCTGAATGAGTTTGTTCTTCTGATTCGACAGCTCCCATGTCTGTGACTGTTTGAGCGTCATCGTCATCCGCGTCTAATGGGAGGTCCTTGTACTCCGATATTATTTTTATGTACTCGGACAACTCGTCATGATGATGATCTTGTGGAGGCTGCATAGAAACGGTAGGTTTCTGGACATATATCGTGGAACTTTGTCGTGAGATGGTAGCTCTCTCACCACCCAAAGGATGAGATGAAACCATACCTTCAAGATCAAGTACAACTGGCTGAGAATCGGTTGGAATAGGTGTCTCGGCACCCTGACTGCGATGAGATGACTCCTCGCTCCTCTCCGGCGTCCCTGTGAGAGGAATGAAATCCCATTTTCTCAAGTTTCTATTATGCGATTTCACTTGTAAAGACTTGTCAGACTCCTCAAAGCTCGGCCGTAAATGCGGTGGGTTATCCTCTTCCTGAACCATCGGCTGGCCTCTAAGCCGATACTTCTTTTGAGTGCATTGAAGTAGCGCTTTAAACTGGATACAGTCAATGGGGTATTCCTCATTGACAACTTTCGGTGGAAGGTTCTTGTTCGTGTTCTTTAACACACTCTCAATGTCTTTGTATTGTATGTGTTTCTCAACGATGATATGGGTTGCAAAGCGTGGTGTTCGTACCCACGTCACACCAAACTCGCGCGCCTTTGTGATCCGCATTCGACGAGCCGGTGCAATATCATCATCAGGAACGTAGTAGAATGTGAGCTCCTTGAAGATCTGCTCATTCTCTGGCCGAAGCTTGATTGAACTTTCACGCTTTCGCTTTTTTATTACTAAGCTCGGAGACGGAGAATCGCCTATCATTTGATCGAGACTTCGTCCAGGCGGGAGCAGAGACGTAGGCATGCCTCTGGGAAGGCTTCTCTGCGTTTTTCGAGTTGAGTCAGGGATGGGTGTATCATCGACTAGAATAGCCCCAGCGCTAGTTTGATTCATGAGCATGTTGAGCTTGCTCTTCTGGCCCAGTGCTGTCATCGGTGTACCTTTGATGACCTTTGCCCTTTCAGCTGGTGCTGGCGTCGGAAGTGAAATGACCCTTCTAGGTGTCGCTCTCGACTTTTGAGATTCAATTCTGGTGAGATCTAGCACCACAGGCTCTTTCGCTCGTTGTTTAGGAGGTGCTTTCGCGGCAAAGAATCTGCGAGAGCGCGTTCTCTCTTTTTGCTGTTTCGCATCAAGCTCATCATCACTATAGAATGGCTTCAACTGATCGAAAAAAGCTGTCTTTTCTTGCAGTGAAGCCATAACGAAGTTCTAGTGCTTGTTGACGGATGTGAGACTCGGGCGTGTTGCGCAATGAATAGCGGTCTATAGGGCAGGGCTCAGTCATATCCAAGAACTTTCTGCTGATGCCTGCCATAAAATACCGATAGTCATGTGAGTGGGATTGGGAGTGTGGAAAGTAATGTACAAGTCCAGAAGTTCAGGCTGTTGATACGAGTTAAGAGAAGATGTCCAATGTTCACGGCGCACTTGAGACTGATAGGCCCCGTCCAATGTGAAAGGGTGACTGTTTTGTCTGATTGGCCAGTCTCATACACGAACCACTGAAATCGCCAGGCTTCAGTGCTGAATACGGACTGACCCGCCAATCAAGAACGAGAATGAACACGAAGACCTTGTCACGGCGCACCACGGAAACTGATATATCCGTGACTAAGTATAAAATGTACTTTTTCGTCTTGATACTTATATCTAAACATACTTACACAACAATGAAACCATATACTATACAACAAAACCATCGAACAAGTTCGGTCCAGGAACCGGGGTATCTATAACTGAACAATCCCAAACCCATGGCGCCATTCGATGCGTACAAATTGACTGAATATACATAGCCTTCCCGCCTATCATAAACATACTCATTGTGGAAACGTCACAGGGGCATGTGCGGGCTGACCACCAAACATACGAGCATCAATCATGGGAATGTGGTTCTTCTCGTATTGGTGGAACGCCGTAGGATCAGCAGAGTATCGGCTCCCGGACTCGTTATCGACGTCACTGACGACTTCGCGGGTAAGCTCAACGTAATCGTAAGCAAATTCTCCAATTTCGGCATCGTCAATGCCCTGAACTTCGGCATCAGCATCGACTCGTAGGCGCAAACCGGGAATGAGATTCATGAGAAATAGGATGATGCAAGTGACGACGAATGAATATAGGCCTCCGCAGATGGAGTCGGCCAACTGATAGCCCATCTGCGCCCAATGATGTTCAACCCAACCGCCCTTGATGCGCGAGTAGCCATCGAGAGCAGCAATACTGGGTGTAGCGAAGAAGGCGGTGCAGATATTGCCAATCAAGCCGCCAATGCCATGGACGGCAAAAATATCGAGGGCATCGTCGATTCCAAGGAGGAACTTCACTTTCGTAGCATAGTTAGAGCCAGCGGCGCCAAGAACACCAAAGATGACAGCAGCCCACGGAGGAACATAGCCTATACCAATGTTAGCTCAAATCGATTTGGCACGACAATCCACTTACCAGAGCCAGGCGTGATGCAGACAAGACCAGCAACAACACCGGAGCAAAAGCCGACAGTGGAGAACTTTCTCTCCAGACGATAGTCTAGGAGACACCAGGTCATTCCACCCACGCAAGCAGCAAGGTGAGTTACGACAGCAGCCATTACAGCACGAAGGTTAGCAGAGAGGGCAGAACCGGCATTGAAGCCAAACCATCCAACCCAAAGGAAGACTGTTCCTGTCACAATATGAGTGGTGTTGTGAGGGCGGTAGTTTAGCTCATGTGTTCCATGGCCACTACGCTTGCCGAGCATCATGGAATAAGCCAGAGCAGCGCTTCCAGACGCGATGTGCACAGGGGTACCTCCAGCAAAGTCAAGGCCGCCCATCTTGTTAGACCAGCCATTAGGGTTCCAGGTCCAGCAGGCTATAGGGTCGTATACAACAGTGGCCCACACGAAGACGAAGATGATACAGGGGAGCATTCGGCCACGCTCGGCGACGGCGCCGGTAGCAAGAGAGACGGTTAGTGCGGAGAACATGCCCTGGTAAACGGCGAAGAGCATATCGGGGAGATGCGCGGAACCAACCGAAGGCCGGGCCAGGACATCACGGAAGCCAAAGTTGGAAAGGTCACCGATAAACGGGCCGGCCGTATGCGAGAATGTGAGAGAGAAGCCCCAGAAAAACCATTGGAAGGTCGTCACTGCGGCGCTCATTACTGAGAGCCATATAAGCGATAGAGCCGATTTGCGACGCGCCAGGCCTGAATAGAAGAAGCTATAGGCATACACGTCAGCAAACGAGATCATTAATCCAATGGAATAGAACCAAAAGACTTACCCGACGCCAGGAACCATTAACAGTACTAGAGCTGTGGCCGAGAGCATCCAGGCGATATCTCCAGGCTGCGGGCGCAAAATGTCAGCTTGCGGGCGTTCAAGATATTGGAGGGGCCACCATTCAACGTGACCCACTGCCCGTCTCACAGGTCTTTCTCGAACTCGTTTTTTGGACGAGAGGAAGGTGACAAGACTAAAAGTTCAAGAGAATAGAGAGTGAACAGAGTAAGGGTCAAGTGGGAGAGAATGAGAGAGAGAGAGAGAGAGAGAGAGAGACAACTCACCTCGTACCAGATATTGACATCCATATCGAGCGGATTCGCACCTGTTGCGCCTGTACCGTTATACTGGAGTTGCGTTGCTCCTCGAGCATCACCATCGCCTCCCATAGCCATAACGCCGGTTCTGACTTGGGAGGAGTGATATAGAAATAGAAATGCCAACGTCGATAAAGAAGGATGATGTGACAAGGTCAAGAAGGTTGCACAGCGTAACAGCGGAAATGATAGTGACATGCTGGGCCAACAGTAATGTAGGAAGAAGGGAGGAAGAGACTCAAAAGATAAGAGATCCAGGCAGGGGGGTGCAATTGGTGTTGAGAGTGTGCACGCCTGAGATTGAGAATGTGAGAGGAAAAGAGCGCGATTCCGGTTCAGGCGGGAGAGAGATAAGAGATCCCTGAAGGTGAGCTTGGCTGTGCAACCCCTGGGACGACGTAATATACCGAGTTAGAGTATTAGTTAATCTAGTCTGACTCTGTGGGCTTTTGGTTAAGAGGAAAAATATGGACGAGAGACGACGACGCGCGAAAAGACTCTCCTGGTACCATGACGTTTTTTCGGGGGCGAGGCAATTCGACTCGAAGCTAGAGTCTGAGCTGACAGAATAATGGATACAGCTTGAACTACGAGTTGTAGCACTTAAAAGCTCCATTATTCTGTCAGCTGCTATACGGTGGGGGTCACCCCAGACCAAGATGGCTTAATCTAGTGGGCGCTTGTCAATTTGTGGTAGAGTTATCCTTAGTTAAGACTCGCCACTCTCTTCTCACTCTCACACTACCTCATCACCAGCCTTCATTTCAGCTATATTGTGAATGAGCAGCGAAATGGATTGCCCGCAGAAGAAGGCATATACTACTATTACGGGCGCACTTCAACTGCAACTTCATTCATCGATTCACTTAAACTTTCCTCTCATACTCAAACCCCTTCCATAAGACCTCCTAATGCTGCTCAACCACACCGTGTCAATTCATAAGGGAATTCGTCGCAAACCTGTCCAGTTCTAGCCTCGACTAGACTTCGATATGCAGGAACATATATCAGTCCTCCATCGCAATGGCATCAAACTTCCCTCACTGCTACGATATCCCGCTTCACTTTCCCAAAGGCTCATGTAAAACTTACGACAAATGGCAAAAACTTCCTGTATCGGTCGATGCAAACCCCCAGATCCTCCTTCTGATAAGGCATACCTCAGACCTGCCCCTGAATGCTCACATGTAATGTAGATCTATTTGCCTCTCTGGTTTCCTCTAGAGAGGCAACTTGATGCTGCACAAGGAACTAACACTCCCACATTCCTACCTCTCATAACTCTCCGCTCATCCGGAGTATAAATATCATAATCCGACCCTCGTCTCTTGTGCAAAAAGCAAAGAAAATAGCAACTCGAGTCAAACAGTCACACATGACGAAACCTTCTCTTGGCCACTGAGCTGAAGCTTACCCATAGACTCTGATAAGCATTTCCTCCTTGATTGGTTCAGCCAAGGTGTGGGGGTCTCATCTTGGACGCCCAGCTCAATAGACCTCCGGTGAGCGAACACAGACGTCAAAGCTCAAAGTTCAGCATATTAAATCTTGACAGTCCTTGGAAGGTAGCTTGAAGCATTTACTCACGTTTATTATTGTGAAGTGATATTCGATATGTCGCATGTCATTATCATGCCATGCTGTTCAGTCTGCTGGCACCTTAGATGATGGCACAAAACACAGTACCTCCATAATGATAGAGAGAATTGTTAGACAAGCTTTAGTATATTTTAGGATAATATCAGCATAAACTTAGCAGCTCCTTAACTAACTTTAGCTGGCTCTGTAATGCAAAGCTATGAGTTCTCTGAAACCCTAAGGGCACCCTGGGCTCTGTCGAGTTGAATGATAGAACCTATTGGGAACTCCTGAAACTTGGTGACAAGGTAAAGCATAAGAATATAAGATTGTGAGTATGCCTATCGTGTCATCTAATTGATCATTGCACAGCCCCCTCAAAAGATGAAGTTGACATGTCAAGTATCAACAGCACGTAAAAGTTCTTAATGAGATGGAACTCAGCAAGATATTGATAATAGCAATACCATTTAGTAAAATTTATTAAGTCCGATGCTACTCGATCTTATCAGAGATAATAATCCATGTAGTCTGACTCTCACTTCTTGCCCCTGTTCACATGCAGAGACCTGTCTGAACTTATAGCTAAGCCTAGCCTGACAAGGGGAGAAATAAGGCTCAAGACGCAAGATTCCGGCCTAGTCAACTTCGTTCAAGGTGTAGAATATTTGAAAAGATTCTACTACGTAGTACATCGTAAGACATACAGATATCTATGACATTTTGTAGTGTTCTTTAAATTTTTGTAATTTCTATAACAAAGTTACATAATTTTATAGAAGTTGAAGTATAGATTATTATAGTATAGGTTGATCTTATATCTGTTATTGTAAACCTGCTAGAAGGCGATTATAAGAGTAACGTTTCACAATGAAGGTGTTTGTCTCTTTCTACAAAATGTGGCTTCAGCTGGGTAGTCTTGTTTCACCCAGGGCGTTTACCTGTATGTCACGGATACCCGAGCAATGCCTAACAGCTTTCTTTCTTATTAGTTTCTTCGGTAGGGAGCTGCATACGCTGTATCAAAAATTTGTCTCCATAATGATAATCCTAATTCGCATCATGAACGCTTCCAGAGTTTCCACTCGCCAATCAACTCATCATTGGGACAGGTCGCAGTTTCCTGGAAGAGATCCATGGTATGCCCTTTCTTCGTCGACCCAGTAGATGTCTCTATGCCAAATGAAGGCTCCTCCGTCGGTTAGTTCCAAGCCTGTGGCTGCCAAAAAGCTATTGCAATTACATGAAAAAGAAGGCAGACCAAAGCCAGGACAAGAATATTATGGCAAACCCGCGTGTACTAAAGGGGTCTCTGTATAAGCTCCAGTCTCTTCATATACCATTCAATACGGGTTTTGGAAGCAATAGCGTAGAGAACCTGTTGTCTGGTTAACTTTGTTTTTTTAATCTCTCGCGAACTTACAGTTTCAGCAACATCAATGAGTGGCACAAGCAACCAAACACGAATGAAGATTTCGGAAGCAGTAAGGCCATCGGCGAACCAAACCCAAGGCCACCAGGGCCAGTATTGCAGCTTTATGTAAAGGGAGCACTCCATAAGGATCCCCATGACCACTAAGCCACAGAATCCCATTAAAGTTGAAGCCCAAGGGCCTGGTCCTTCGCTGCATAGTATACAGCAGTAGGAAAACATTCCCATGCCGCATACTTCAATATCCCAGCGCTAAAAACAATATGAGCACATGAACATAAAATACAAACGAGCTTGGCTGGCAGAGAAGTCACTCACACGATGTCTGATTGGTTCCAGAGTCCCTATCGCTATAAAGCTCGCGAGTACTCGACCAACTAACTGGACATAGGCATTTTCAGCACCCTCACCAAATCCAGGTACGAGGTCTGTACGAGTGAACAGAAGTGCCAGAGACAGGTAGTACAGAGCGTCGTGGTATTCGCACAAAAAGGAAAAAAGGGCTTTCTGGGTCTGAGTGTATCGTTCAGGCGATTTCTTCCGCAGCCGTTGTGCCACTGTCAGGTTCTGAAGAGTTCTATTCTCGTTCGACAGCATCTTCGCATTCCCATTCGGAGGAGTCGACTCCTTCTCAAAATGGACTGCTCGAGGCTTGCCATTGGCGCCTGTGGCTGATTTCTTCCGGCCCTTGTTGATCTTTGCTCCCTTGGCCTTGCCATTTCTAGACTCAACTTCCTTCGTGATAGCGTTCTCTACACTATTCTCTATGAGCTTTTCAAGTTCAATTGCCTCGATGTTCCCGCTAAACGTCGTCTCAGGCCCACGCGCTCGTCGTCCGACATCTTGAAACTCGGTCACAACGATGTGGACGAGAACATAGAGTGTGAGGCACGCTGTTGCAAAATCGAGGTCATCAACCCAGTTGGGGAAGAGTCCACGGCCAAGGAGAAGCTTCCGGATGTTGGTAACAGGAATTGTCAAGACCGAAAAGACCCAGTAGATGGCGTGATGCTTGAACGAGATCATTTCATTCAGTCAAGCTTGACATCGATGCTCATGGCTTGGGCTGTGGTGATAATAAAAGATCGTTGAAATGCTTTGTGAAGTGTTATGGTGTAAGCGATGTGAAGAGGTGAAAGTAACAAGGATCAAAATTCATTAGTTTCTTTAGGATCAGAGATACCATATGAAGGAGTTGCTATGGTGTGTGACAGCTTCCAATCTGCTTGTAAATGGCCTCAATAGAAAACGCAACTACGCATAGCGTACCTGCCAAACGCGTTTGAAGATAAAGAGCCCAGCTTAAAACAGAAACCGCCTGCCCTGCCTGAATGGGCCAGAAAACTCAAGAGACTAATGTAAACTGACCAAATGAATAAATTAAATGACCTGCCGATAATAGCTAGTTTGCTCTTTAACCAGTATTCATTCAATCATTCATTCTTTTGCCAGGCTTGCCTAGAGTAAACAGCATGCGCAACCAGAAGGCAACATTTGATCACACATTTGATATACTTAAATATGCATTATAATTAAACTCGATTGATACAAGGGTGACTTGGCTGGTTATCCATACCAATACCTAGCTGGCAAACCAACGGGTAGCAAATATCTCACAATCCGATAACCAAACGAGAATACAAAACATTATATATACTCACAATAGCACGTCCTTTTGCGGTCCGTGTTCTATGCAAACCAAGTATCAACTCAAATGTTTCCCAAGTGCTCCTTTTCCAATGCATGCGCATGTGAGCGCTGTGAGGGGTTCCCAATAGAGTACTCCAAGACTCTTCGGAGTCAGTGTAGAATGCGTATCCAAGACTTTGTTTCCTGGTCGCTGAGAATCATTACCAAATAATGATGAGGACAAAAATCAGATAACTCCGTCTCGCTAAATGCAACATGGGCACCAATGGTTAAAGGTGCTCCTATCATGATACTCCCTCCAATGAATGTGGTCTTGAAATACTGCTATTCCTTCTCTTTCAGACGTTGCCACTAAGCGTCTTGAATCTATCCTCAAAAGACTTCATTTGCTCCTGCTCGAGAAGCTTCTGTAGACGTCGCGTCTCGCGAACAGCAGCCTCTCGCTCGTCTTGCAGATTGAGCACCTCAATCTGAGCTGTGCTCATCTTAGCCACGACGTCTTGCATCTCTTGCTCCGCGTCCTCAAGTGCTTTCTCCAGCTCAGCAATGCGGTTGCGGAGCACCTCCATCTGGGCGGCGTCCTCAAAGGATTTCTCGGGTAGGCGAGGGGACCGCAGGGCGCCAGGGAACCGTGGCGACAGGGGGCTGAGGAGTGAAGGTTTGCGGTTAGCCTGGAAGTTAGGGGATCGGGGACCGCTAAGACCGGTGTTGCTCATGCGCTGAAGCTGGGCATTGTGCGCTTCGCGGATAGCAGCAATCTCCTCCTCGTGGCGGTTGACACGATCTTCAGATGCTGACTGGGCAGCAATAAGTTGCTCTTCCATGAACTTTAGGCGGACTTGCAGGTCGGCAATACGGTCTGAATTGGCCTTGCGATCGTTGTCGCCTCGAAGAACAGCATTAGAAAGGCGCTCACGAAGTTGAGCATTGGCCGCAAGTTGTTGTTGAACCTGGGTTGCAAGCTCTCCAACTCGACGAGCAGAGTCGTTAAGCTCGTCGGCGAGAGCACGCTCGCTTTCGATGGTCTTAACCTCATATTCACTCATCGTCTCATACTGATTTCTGAGATTCTCAACTTCGTGTTGGGCAGCATCACGTTCAGAAACTGCAATGGATAGAGTGCGCTCTAGTCGCTCAACAGCAAGCTGGGTCTTTTCGTCACCGACAGTCTCATGCTCCAGCTGCTTAATTCTCTCGAGTGATTCAGCATAAGCAGACTTGAGCTCATCGTATGCCTTTGCAAGTGACTCAGATGTTACCGGCGTGCCCAGGTTACCAAACGAGCTGCTAGCGTTGCTGGAACCACTTGAACGAGCAAACGATTCTGGAATAAGAATGTCCTTCTCCTTGAGTAAGTTGCGAAGCAGAGAGATTTCCTCTTCAGCCTTGTCCAAATCCATCTTCAGTCCGCCCAAACCGCTTTCGACTTGCCATTTTTGCTCAAGCGCATCTTCAGCCCGACGACGGAGAACGTTGATCTCGGTGCGCAGGTTAGAAATCTCTCTTTCAAATCCAGCCTTGCGGGGAGATGCTGAGAGGAGTCTCTCTCGCTCGTTCTGTAGCATTCTGATTTTCTTCTCGTTTTCGCGGTTCTGGAACTCCTGCCGATCGAGAAGATTTTTCAAAGCTTTGTGAAGAGCGTCTCTCTGGGCCTCGACGTCCTTCAATCTCTCAGAGAGCGACTCTCTGGACTCGTTTTGCAGGTTTTTAACGCTGTTAGACCTTGATAGACCTGAAGGTCGCTGGCCACGGAATGAGCCCGTCGCAACTGAGTTTGATCGGGCAAGGCCACCACCGAAGCCGCCAGACATAGCGCGAGACATGCGGTTAAGTGAAGGCGTCGGGGAGCCGGATCTCGAGGAGCCTCGTAAGTTGTCGTATTCCTTTCTGAGCATTTGAAGCTCTTGCTGCATTTTGGAGGACTCATAGGTCAAGTTCGAGTATTCGGCAGCCTCTATCTCGAGGCCCTCGACACGCGCCCTCAGTTGAGGAACAACCTCGTCGCGGAGGTTGTCTCGCTCACTGGTGGCTTCGTGGAGCTCTCCCCTGATGGCATTGATGAGATCCTCAAAGTTGTTCTTAACTACCCGCTCCTCAGACAAGCGTCTCCTCAGGTCGCCACAGGTGGTCTCGAGATCTTTAAGTCGACCACTGGCATCTTGGTTATTTAATTGTGCCAGATCAATTTGTGATGCTTTTTCAGCAAGCTCTTTAATCTGATGGTCGAGCGCTTTTCGTTTCCCTCTCTCATCTTGAAGCTTGTTTGTAAGTTCTAATCTTATCGAGGCCTTCTCTTGTTCAGCTCTCCTTTGTATCTTCTCAAGTTCCTCTCGACTTGGTTCGGCCTCACTCATTTTTGCCGAACTATAGCCCGAGTCGGAGTAATAATCGCTTGACCTCTTACCAGGGGCTTGAGGGTTGTTGATTTGTTCCTGGAGCCGGTCGACCAGGTCTTCCAGATCCATCTCGCGCCGGATTGAGCTTGCCAGCTCGGCGCTAATGGCCTTTAATTCATCTTCCATTTCGTCGATTTGCGCGTAAGTAGGGGACTGTAAAACCGATGAGTATGAGTTACGAGAGCTCGAGATATCCGTCACGTTTGAGGAATCTCCAAGGATGTCATAATAAGGGTTGCTAACCGTAGAATAGGGAGTATCATTGGCCGCGCCGCGTTTTGAAGGGGAAATTGGCGATGATGCGGACGAAAATTCCGTCGCGGAGGGAGATGGTGATGGTGCTGCCCAGTTGAAGAGGGAGGCAAATGGTGAATTCTGGCTCGGCGACTTGGGTAATGGCTTGTTGAGTTGTGGTGTTCCTTGACCCGATGGGGAATGCGGTTCATCCGGTGATGTGTCGTAGTTCGCAACGTCGATTGTGACCTTGTCGAGTTTGAGATGCGGTGGCGTTGGCTTTGGAGCAAACATAGGGACGGGAGCAAGAGTCTGGTCTGATATAGTATTGTCGGATGCAGGCGATCGGGTTCCTTGAACCTCTGTTTCAGAGCGGTCGGTTGGTTCGGCAGTTTTGGGAACAATGAAAGTTTCTTTGTCGCTCGAATTAATCTTCTGGACCTTGTCGTCGTCGCTATCGTTCCCATCAAGGATGGTCTCGGAGGTAACGTCTGGTGCAGAGTCTGGCTTTGAGTCGGATATTAAATCATCATACCCATCCAGGACGTCAGAGAAGTCTGAACTTGAGATGGTAGGGCTGTGTCCTGTAATGTTTTGTGATCCAGGGATTGTCGCGGCAAGGGACGCCAGGTTGGCGTCGGGAGCTCTACCAAAGGAATTCAAGTTAGTCGCAGATTCTGCAAGTGAACTGAGGGGAATAGACACAAAGGGACAAAGAATTGAGTTAAGAAGAAGACTCACGGGGCAGCTGGTGGTGCGGCGCGTTGTGCGGGAGAGAATTCGTAGAGGGTCGGACTGTCGACTGAACAGGGTCTCGCGAATCTCTGGCTCGGTTTTGCAAGGTCCAGAGGTGACGGCAACGGAGATCCCGACGAAGAGTATCGCAATGCTAATGCTGATGCCGAGGATGACAGAGGTTTGCGCTTAATTGGCCCTCTGGAGGGAGACTGAACGGAACTGGAAGGCGACGCAATAGAACCGGAGATGGAGGACGAGCCGGGTAGGACGTCTACCGTCTGAGATCGAGCGTGTGTGGGAGAAGATTTCGGAGAAGGTGGATGCGACTCTTTTTGCAATTGAAGCGGGTGGGCTGATGGTGAGGATAATGGAGTAGAGTTATCGGCAGGGACAAAAGAAGCTGTAGCAGATGTTGCAGATGGGACGTTGACAGGAGGTGTCTTGGTATCAGAACTAGTATCAGAAGTCGCAGATGGCTCCGTTACTCGAGACCCCGGAGCGGAGGCCAGGGCGGGTTCCATATTTGGAAGATATACCGGCCCTCGCTACGAGCCACCCAAAGGTACCGTACTATACGGTTCGTGAGATCTTGGGTAGTAGAGCCGCGGCGGTAAGAGAGTGAAGCTGGTGTGCGTGCGTGATAGGAGGTGTGAAAGGGAAGATGAGAGTGGGGTGTGTGGTGAGTGAAGCGACGACCTATCGACGGCTGACCCAGGGGCCACCAGCAAGCGATAGTGAAATTCAGGTAGTATAGTACAGTCGCAGTAGTAGCAATACTAATGTCTTATCACCGGAACAAGGCCTCAATCACCAACTTGTGAGGGAGGAAAGAAGAGAAATTTGGCCCCTGGGACGTAGCGAAGGGAGCAAGAATGGATGGAAAACAAGCCCAGCAACTAGACCGAGGAGAATTGTGACGATGGCTGGGGACCATGCACGATGGTCTAGGCTAAGGTCAGGGGTCCAATGATTACAGCTCTGTTAGCTTGGCCTCTCACCACCCCAAAGGGATCTAACCCCTGATCCGCAAGCGTGAACTCCCCACAAGGCTCTTACGTTTGGTCAAAGGTGCTTGCACTGTCTGGTTTGCTGATCTCCTACGCGAGGGGCTAGTTGGATTTCGGAAGAGGGACAAGAGGAATGATGAGGCTTGAAAGAAGAGGTTGACTTGGCCTTTGACGTCTTTCATTGCATTGGATCGTAATGAGGCCGCAAAGGAGGAACCAGTCAAAGACTGTTGTGCAAGGAAACGAGAATGTCCCTGAATAACGTGAGTGGGCTAATCAACCAATTGCAATTAGACGACCAGGGGTTCTTTGTGGTGACAAAGGCAAAGATGGTGGGATTTGTTGTAGAGTACCTGCGCTAGCGCCAAAACCTGGGCGCTACCATGACCAAACCGTTCAGGGGTACCAAGGTGATGGGCCAGATTCGATTGATTGCGCCGCGCAAAGAGCGGCGTGTTCAGACCAATTTGGGCTATCGAAACTCTTGGAGTGGATGGCTATGATGTTACCTTCCAGATATTATCTGTCGATCGCTTTAAACGGACAATCCATTAGCATGGCGAGGCACAGGCTGCACAGTTCTACTAAAGATATCTTATCCTGCATGTATGGCGGAAGGGTTCAAGGTTCCCTTTCTTCATCTCATCTGCTTGCACATTAACAATAAAACGGGACGAGAGTGATCTATGATGGACCAATATGCGATCAATGCCTCAGGTAGTGGTCGACCCAGGCATGAACATGGCTAAAACAAGGTTAATCAACATAGAAGTTCAGGGATCATGTGTCCTTGGCCACCATTCGAAAAAGCATTGTTCCACGGCAGCGCGTAATTGTTACCGATATATCATGACGGCGGCTATCGAAGCGTTCTATGATTCTATGCATATGCAAGCAGCCGCTGGTCAGTTGGTAAAAATCCTTCTGTTCTTGTTCTAAGCATTTAAACACGTGGATGCAGTCGTTGCTATAATTGTTCATTAATTCGCTTGTGTACCTTAATATTAACACTACCTTGATGAGGCCCAGTAACTGCTTCAGCTCTACCGCCTCATAGGTTGTGAACTACCCTTGTCTAGCGCTTCACGTGCTCGACAGGGAGTCTAATACGTTGATAGGCGAAAATGAAACAAAGAGGTTAGGTTATGGGAAGCACCAGCGTAGAACTTCGATATCTTCCGTTGGCGTTTATTCTATTCTATTTTACTCCATACGATATAGATAATTACCCCAGTACAGTGCAGCAAAAAAGGGGTGTGTAAATCGTAATTTGAGCTAAATTCTTGGTGGTTGATACCGGCATTTGACTCTGATTTGTACGGATAGACAATAAATAAATCTATTGCAAGGTGTTTCCATGCTGCCTTCGTGTTGTAGAAAATGCCATCTTTCTTTTTCAGGGTCCTTTCTCTGTGATCTATCTGTTGCCGATTGAAACTCTATGTCAATGACAGGCGAGGATCAGGCAGTCAAGCCGGACAATAGAATCGAACGATGCTGAGCTAACAGTATAGGTAAGCCCCAGGATGATTTTTGTATCATGTTCTGCTCTGGACGCCCCATCGTAATCAAGCTACGGGCTCCTTGAGTCATGATAGTTTAATCCATTGACTGTTGCGTGGACCACTCCATCTCACACGATCGAATACTAAGAGGTCTGTCGTGCAGCAACACGAACCTCTCCTATGGGCAGGCTAAGCTACGCATGTCATCGTGAAATTGTACCGTGTAGCTTTAGATCACCATTGTACAGAGTAACGGACAATTTCTTGTTTTCAAACTCTCGGCTGTGGCTAATACCACGGTAAACTGCCGATCTTACACCACACGACGAAGCTTCCACTATATCACGCAAGGATACAACGGAACTCTACCAAGATTGAAAGCAAATGCAACTACCGACCTTGATTTATTCATCAAAAACTCTGATGATCATTCTTCCCCCACTGACTCGAAATTAGGTGGCGCTTTGGGCGTTCATGGTTTATTTTTTAATGCCAATCGATCTGCTAGTTACACTCCTCTTATGTGACTTAGGGCGTTGAAATCGCAACGGTCCTGTCGTTGCTGCTCCCACGACGTTAATTCTGGCGCCATCACATCGTAATCTCCCTCGGGGTCTGGGGAGAGGTTGCTTCCCTCTTGAACCTGTTTTGTACACTGTAAGTGTAGGGTATGTGTTGTGTATTGCTCAGCCACAGAGCTGTTGATGAAGTGTTGATATATCATACTGAACCACCAATGAATCCTGATGCATTGTCAATTTCTATAACTGATTTGCAAATTCGAAATAGTTCAGTAGTTGAGCTAGATTGGAGTTGCATGCTTTGGATGATTCTTTTGTGCCGGTCATGAAACATGTTGATCCCATTAGTGTTGAGATATCATCAAGGCATCCAACATTCACCGAGGCCTTCGATTCAGTCTAGCAAGTACTCAGCTCGCACCAATCTCTGACCGGCGGTAACACCAAGAACCCGAGAGGCGGGAGAGTTCTCATGCTGAAACTGGCTAATATAGTATCCGTGAATCTTCTGCTAGCTTACTCTACCGAGGCCTGTTTGGGATGGATAAATACAAGACATACAAGAAAGAAGTCAAGGTAATTGATCATATTAAGAAATAGAATCGGACCGTGGGTTTCTATTGTAGTATTACATAAAAACCAATATTGCCACTGTTCCAAATCACCAATATATACGCCTTCAAACCATGAAAATTTTACGCAACCTGCCCCTTGGGAAGCAATGTCCATTGCCCTCCACAAGAGCACTTACGTTGCTGTCCCAAAACGAAAGTGAATCCAGATCGACTCCCGAATACATCCTCCATAACCGCAGTACATCTCGAGCACCGTCTCCACTGTTTGTTGGGGGAGGGTGTGATCTGCATGCGCTTGAACACATCGACATACACCATGCCGCGTGCCTTCTTCGCCGCCAAGCTATGTTCGTCATCCTGGACTTCGAGAAGATCGTAATTTGCAAAGAACAACCGGCCTGGATCTACAGTGTTTCGGAAAGCTGGCAAGTCTGTGTTGAAGAACTTCTTGATGATCTGGAGGAATGGCGAAGGAGGCGCAGCTGAGAGGAGGATAGAGAGTTCCATTTGAACGCGAGCCGCCTTCATCGCCATATCCATTTGCTTCCCCTGCGGCGGATTCTGCTGGTTTTTGGCAATAGATGGAAGGAAGACGGAATAGGCTTGTCGGATCTCATTGCTCAGCCCTGTGAGAAGAGTCTCAACTTCGGACACTTTGACAAGCGCTGAGGATGTAACCTGTTGCATTGCTTGGTATGCACGTTGCAGCTGAGGAGCTGCTCGACCACTAGCCGCACCCTCGACCACCGTCGATTGTCTCCGATAGAACTCGATGGCTCTTCCGCTTAAAGCTTCTAAGTGTGCCAGCCTGCGGCAAATTGCCGAAAGGAATCCCCGACTGGAGGAGCTCATTAAGAAATGAAAAGCGACATTATTCTTCTCATGGAGGTAAGGGGCAAGCTCATGAAAGCGCTCACGGGTCAAGAGTTCTTGGAAATGATTATCGTTCATGAGCTCGAAGAGACAATCCATGAGCCAAGCGATCAGATCAAGTGCCCATTTTGCACAACCGACAAGTGTCTCGATGACTTCTGCATTGGTGTGAGCAGATAGGAACAGACTACAGGGAGCGTGGTATATAGCTTACCAGGGTCATCAAGGGGACTCAGCTTTTCCCTGACAGTAACAGGTGTATTGCTGGCAATTGTGATGAGGACCACCACGTTGCGCACGTTGAGGAACAACATCGAGAACTTGCCCTGGAAGGATCGGGGATGAAAGTCTCCACGGAATCCGAGTGCGTTCATGATACTGAGGCAGTATTGAAGAGATCCATTTCGTACGAGTGAGTCATGGTGGGTATCTTCAGAGTAATCAATCTGTATCTTGAGAATCCGGATAAGTTCGGTGACCAAGTCTTGGACGAATCCTATTCATCATGAGCTGGCGCATGGATGATATGAAAAGACTGACATACTCTTCTTTGTTGCATATGGTCGTACAATGGCAAGAAGATCATCATAGTTATTCTGGTAGAACATAGATGGTGCTGCGGTTACAGTTAAAGCCGCAATGCTGCCACAATATTGAGCTATGCTTGGTTAGCGACTCGTCTTGATGTTCTACTCATTGACATACCATCTTGCATAGAGTTTCCAATATCGCCCATAGGGTAATGTAGTTTGTTCCACTTGATTGTTCCATCCTCGCCCATTTGCACCATGGAACAATAAGTGGGGGAAAATGCAACTTGTTGGCCTATAACTATTGTGAGACGTGGTCAAATTCCTGGAACATATAGACTTACATGGCCCTTCATCTGTAAACGTCCAGCCTATTTGTCGAAGGTTCATAACCTTGTTCAACTCTTGAGTTGTATACAATTCTTCGAATGTCAGTCGGTCACGATATTCCACAGTGCCATCTGCAAACGCCAGCACCAAGATTTTGCCAAAGCTGGTAGTTTGGAAAGCAACCACAACTTTGTTGGCTGTGACAGGAGCAATCTTCTGCAGCTGTGTCACCGTGGATAGCTCTGAAGATATGCTGTTGCGTCGACTTCCGAGCTGCTCATAGGCTGATGGCAGATTCTGCTTTTGCTCGATGGTTTCCCATCGATCAACAATACTTTGGCTTCCTTGATACGAACCCTCAGTAGAAGTACATGACCGTACTGCAACAACCATAGGTGGCGTAGTGTTTTTGCCCGTGTTATCAATCACAGAGGAAAGAACCTCCAAGTGTGAGAGCTCGATCATGGATGTGTCGAGACTTGAATCGCCAGGCCCGCTCTGAAGCCAATTTGTGGTGGCCAAATGTTTCTCAACCAGAGAGGGGCTTAGGCTTCCTACGGGTCGACCGCTTGCCTTGTCCGCTTGTGATGCTTGACCCCATTGTATTTCAATTCTGATCAGCTTCAGCTGTTTTGAAGTGGTAGCAACTGCGAGAAGGAGGTATTCTGCAAACTGTGAGTGACACGCCAAAATTAATCCTACCAATTCGATACATACTCTTTTCAGATGCAAAGGATGCATGTGTGATAAGCTCATCAGAGGCGCTTATACTTTCAAGCTCCGTAGTGGTCTCCTCAAGTCGATTGTTGTTCTGTGACCAAAACATCCTGAGAACGCCATGCGTTGTGATAGTGAGCAGTGAGCTCTTGGCTGGACTGGGGTGTGTTGGTCCTCCAGCGTGAACGAAGGAGCTTTCATAGGTATAGCCATTGCCATGTTTTGTAGCCGGTCCATACATAACATTGTATGATGGCTGCTAAAGTCAGAAAAAGTACATGATCTCGTCAATAGGCACCTACCTGCTGGTTTGGAGGAGCAACATTAAGCCAGTAAGCACCAACGATTGTGTGCGCATCGTCAGTTGGGTCAGCGTCCCATTTTCGCTGGGGAAAAGGATGGTTTAGTGAGATGGAGAAGCTGACAATACTAACGCGACCAACGGCATCGATCACCGCTAGGTCTGGACTGCTGGTGCCAGCCCATACCAAGTGGACGATAGGGATGGTTGGGAGGCCTTTAACAAAGGGGCATGTGGTGGGCTCACTGAGGTCCCAGGAGCCATCTTCTGGGGAGCGTCGCAAAAAGCGAAGTTCAAGGTTTTGGCCGTTAGGTGTGATGTTGGCGATTGTGCCCGTCCTTGACCACGCCACAGTTCTATGGAGCATTAGTAAGATTGTCTATAAGCGCAGAAGAGCTGGAATCCCGTACTGGCAGCACCCTCGAATCCTGATATCGTCCATTCTTTGTTGAAGCTGCTTACTCTGCGCCCTCACGGGCAAAGACAGACCAACGCCATCGCCGAAAAGGTCATCGACGTCGTTGAGTTCCACTGGTATGGGGTGATCTAGCATGAGCGGCATCTTTTCCGATGTCATCGGTAGTAGTACGGGGTATCAAGAAACAATACTCAAAAAACAATGTATGGTAAGAAGGGAAAGTTTTTACATCAAAATAACAAACGCAATGAGTCAATATTTCATGATTCAGTTACAGTTCTCTTCTGATCCGGGATGACCAAAAGTTTAAGCCACGAGAGAGTCTTAATAAGAAGTGAAGCGGTAATTGAAGTCAGAAAGGCTGAAGCTTCCTCGAGGCTGAAGCCAAATGTGTCGTGTTGTAAGCTTCTACCATTGGTTGAGAGTTCTCTATGAGTGGATGCGAAAGCTGTGAAATGACCGTGTTTTGACCAATGAACGACACGACACGTCTAGTTGTGATCAATTCACGTGCCTTGAAAACAACTCTCGACTTTGACATCTAATAACATTTATTCGATAGACAACATACTGGCGGCAACTCCCATATAATTCTATCCCAATAAACCCATGACTGAGTTGTCCTGCTAACCTAAAGACTTTCTGACCAGACGCTTGTTATCATGAAGTTCCATGAAACCTGTGCTACCATATTTCTGTTCAGGCCTGGGACTGACGGTCGCGAGCGCGCAAGATCCAGTCAATGCTACATCCGATACTTTCGACTAAAACAACGAAACATATTCCGCCATTCTCGTCTGAACCATTTTGAGGGTCTCTTGTTTCTTACCCACCACGCCATTTTGTCTAGAAGCTAGACCTTGCTTTCTGTCTGGCACGTTGGGAACACCCTGTCCCACTCCGCGATAGGACCTCATCGGGCACTGGCGCAACTCGTAAGGAACCATAGTTGGTCCTACCAACAGATGATTGAACCCTTCTTCCACCACAGACCTCTCAACGCACGTGAATTATGGACCTCATATGCACGACAGAACCAGACCGCATGTTGTGGCGCTGAGAAGCGAAGCCTGAAGCTTGTATCGCATCGTCTGTGCCTCGCACTCCGTGATCCACACTCCGCCAAACAGTTTCAGGTAGATGTAGTACAGCTACTAGACTACAATATTCTTCTTGTCGACAGAAACATACTCCATAATTCCCTACACCGCATCGTTTTTCTAGTACCTTTATGGTGTTTGATCCGTGATCGAAACTTGGACCTCGTCATCTTTCTTGTAGGGCGAATCCCACAAGCCGCGCAACCCGAGACGACGAGGCCGAGACTTCCTAAGTTCAAGAGTCTCAAGACTGTGGGGGAAACATGTTCCGCGGGCTAACACAAGCGCGGATAGTACTTCGTCAACTCCAATGACATTAACTATGCGTTAGTTTGGTAAGTTGTAACTGCCGATAGGTCCGGGGCTACTACGAGATTCATGCTTGATGGAAAATTCCCGAAACTTAAAGAAAAGAGGTGTTCGATACAGCCAAGAACAACGGAAATCACAAATGCGGCAATGCTTGCACTCGCGAACCAATGTACTTCGTATAAGGGCCCTGTGTATGTTGCACCGCTGTGGGTTGAAACTGTATACTATCTCCGTGCACTCTTTTGCGCAACCTAGGGCAAATTCAATTACGAGGGTTTGCGCGACAACGTGCAATCACTTCACCGACATCATTGGTAGCAGGACTTAGGATTCGTAGGCTCTAAATCCGTAGATGCCAAGCCCCTTTACAGACTCAACAATACCGCTCCGACAGGGCTCCCGAATGCTACCAGAGACAGAAGTCAGAGAAGAGAGCCAAGAGACAACATCGTTGATAGCTAGTCTCCGGCCCAAACGAAAATCAGGGTTGAATGCGGCACAGCAGACGTATGTTCCAGGGGCTTGTTTTTGAGCTGAGCTGGTTAAGTAAGATATTCTCCAGGTCAACATGTTAGGTTGTTGAACTACTGTGTACCCGGCGGGCTCTCCGAGAGATCTTCAGAATAAGATGTCACAAACTCGGGGTTAGATTCCCAAAGTGATATGGCTGGTTGGTGGGATTGAAGTCAATCTGGCGGAGTGCTGCAAGGGTTCCATTTGAGAGTGAGTTGGTGAGCTGGCTTGTGATGGGATTGGATGTCGCTTAGACAGATTGAACAGCAAAGAACCCTGCTTGTCAGATATCAGCCCTGGTACGCTGTAGTATGATAGCGTTGCATGGGAACCTGTCACTTGGATGAGCTAAGAAGCGTCTGGAAGTGATGAGCACTATCAATGTCTTGAGCAGGCAGGTGATTGTGATTCTAACTTGAACCCTTGTGGGGATGATGAGTTTGAAAGCTGGAAATAAGGTGGATAGAGCAAGAAATTATATTGATCGGTAGCAAGAAACCGATGTCTACCCAGAAGTCGACGCGGGGCAACTAATAATAAACAATCATTGGGCTTCAGTAACTCTTATCATATGTAGATTGTAGAGTTGAGGTGGTAAGGTTACCCTGGCACCAATGAGTTGTTCATCAGTTATGTTGATGACTATTGGCATTATTCGCCGCCGATATAATAACAACATATGATATGATGTGCGGTGCGTGTCGGAAACTTAGCTGAACACGTCCATCTGATAATGGAACCAAGAAACGTGGATCTGCAGGTGTTTGCTTTTTTAGGTCGCTTCAGGTGTGACCCTCCCGTCTTGCAGACGGTCTTGCTTTACTCAATTGTGGAGGTAATAATGGACGAAGTCCGATGAATTACGGTCTTTAAGTCATAGATTTTATTCTCCTAGAAATGGACTAAACCAACTCAGGGGTAGAACGACGGCTTCACCTCCATTCACTCGATTCTGACCCCCAGACCAAATCCCACTCCAGTGCCATTTCTCTTGACTTGAGCTTTAGTGATACCTATTTGAGACAGTCTGGTCATGGCGCTTCAATGAATGTCAGCACAAACATACCAAGTCAGGTACTGTGCAGATTGTAGCGTGGTTAGTTGCACTTGTCCCAACAGAGGTTGGCCTATCGACCTCTGTGCCCGGAAACCTGGGACTCCACTGCAGACCCAAAGGCAAAGCATTATTGGCTTTTGGGTTAGCCTTTGGGATGTGGGTTCACCGTTCTCAGGAACCCACCTCGCCAACTGTTGTGGTGTTTGCCAGGGAGTTGGGACCAGTTACCTACAGCACAGCGTTAAAGCTAAGTGACAGGGATCGAAGTTGAGGGTGATGGGATGGGCATCGACATATTCTGAAGCACCGCCGTGATATCTGAACAGGAAGTGGTCGTATCCATCCATGCCTGCTCACTAAAGGGACTCGACCCATACGAATCTGGCCTTGATACCAGAGCTGGTGCCCATTAAAACACGACACAGCACACGACACCACGACGCTCGGCACGGAACGGCGCGACACTTGGACTGAGGTTTGGTTAACTCTCCGGAATATTACTACTTAGAATTATGTATGGAGTAGGTATCCGTCGTTGACCAAGCCTTTCCCCCCTCTTCTTTTCCTCTCTTTCTTCCGTCTACTATTGTATCATTAAATGTATTTACGCATCAGGTTCGACAACGAGGTATTTCGACGCCAACCTACCTACCTAACAACCTTGAACGCCAAAGTCACATCGTCGATTTCCCCAGTGTGTCGGACATTCTGTCGCCCCTAACGCTCTCTCACCGTTGCTAAGGAGTAATTCAAGTTGGCCCTCAAGCAATTGGCAAAACTCCGCGTTCATTAGGCACTACCGTGCCGTGCCTTGCCTACTTTTTAGTTGAGGCTTGGCTCTTGTACCCGCTTAGCCAAAATTGAAGCCGTGCTTGCCCTTTTTTTGATCTCTATTTACGGCACTTTACCATCGAGTCCTCGGGAATTGCATTCGCTTATGACGATATTGGCCGTTGAAACATTTGGAAAACTTGAAGCACGAGCAACAATAATAGCACCTCCCTGGTGCAATTACCGATCTGCCCTTTGGATCAATTCTACCTAAATCGACACTTTGTTTACGGCAACTTTCCTCCTTGCACCTTCGACCTCGATCGGCCCTCGTTTACCGGTAGACACTGTCAACCAAGTGTCAATCACGTACCAAGGCAAGGGACGAGGAGTATAGGAACGGTGTCTGCGGGGGGCAACTTGACAGCAGTGGACCTTGCATCGCCGTTCCTTTCCGATTGCCTCATGATCAGCAGTCACTAGGTAGGGAGTTCTTCGACCTCATCACCACTCCCTGCCGCCAAATCTCACAACCCTGCTGCGCAGCTCTAGCACGAGCCGAACTCTCAACTTGACTTCGCCATGTGCCAGGGTGATAGAATTGCAGCGTTGGATTTGACCCTGACCTGGAACGAGGATCAATGGCCAAATCGAGCTGAAGCAGTGGAGGCTGTTGATGACAACAGCATGAATCCAAGAGATAACGGCAGCGTTAATAGCCAGGGCCCAGGCCGACCTGATGATATTATGAGCTTCTTCGACAATGAGACTCTTTCCTCGAGTTCTGCGAGTTTATCCCAACCTCTTTATCCTAGACCTCTGCATCACTACCCAAATCAACCGAGCCACATCACCAAGAGCCGCATACATGCACAACCCTCACATGTGTATGCACCCGTTTTCGAAACCATGCATACTCTACAGCGCCCAAAACCACCACTGCAGCCGCAACGCCAACGGTGTGTTCCCGCAAAGCTCGACACTAGCGATTCTGTGGAGACCAACACTATCGATCAGAGCCAAGGCCTTGGTGATCACAGCTTTCTACTGCCTTCTCGACCTATGAGCATTGCAACTACAGATATGACGAGCACAAAGGACCCTCCAACATGTGGTATGAGCTTGCATTGTGTTTGGCCAGAAGAGGAGCAGATCGAGCTGCGAATCCATTCAGAAACAAGTCCTGATAGTGATAATCTTCGACACAACTCGCAATATCATGACTTGCTCAGTGAAATCGACACGGAATGCCTCTTTCCTGACGATGGTCTCACGACAGATCGCCGCCCATCATCCTCCCGCAGTCACCTACTTCAATGGCGACGCAGCCCAAGCGCCGGTGCTGCTTCCACTTCTTCAAAACATCTGAGGGTAGCTTCTGATATTCAGCCTCCAACCCCAGAAAATCGTCCATCAACGATCATTACGAGAGAAGAATTCGAAGCTCTTCCACCAACGATTCAACGAAAGGTAAGTTCGTTGTTTTCACTGTTTTGCGGACCCCTTCTCACGTGTCCCATATTTTGTTTCTCCTGGTCTGTTTCGATGCTACCATGAGGGAGTCGGAAGAGGTGAAAGTTTGAGGCCACTAGTGATGCGCAATCAAATCTCTCATGATTTTCATCGCCCTTTGCTTTTTCAGTGGGATAAGGTTTCACATTTTGACAAGCGTCACTCCCCGTATGCCTCTTAGTTTATGGCGGTACGGTCAAAGTACGAGGTTGAGCCTACTGTACCTGCCTGCATATGGATCCTCTTTTCTTGCAGCTGCCGGGGGGCTAGTCGCCGCCCAATCGTCAAATTGAGGAACCCAGGGAGTTCGAGAGGAACGGGGAACCACCAGGAATTGCTAAAAGAAGCCACTTTTCAATATCCTTGCCCTGTCCTTGCCCTGTCTGGTTTGGCTCACGGTGACTGTTTGGGCGGCTCCACGCACCTCGTTCGCTCAGTGCTTAACTATTGGCCAACCCTCCCATGTCTTGTCTACGCAACCCCCTGATACAGAGCGGACAGAAGCAAGAAAGTACTCTCTTTCGCTCAGCAATCACATCCCCCCAACATAAGGCGTTGTGACGACGCCCTAGACGTGCAGTTCCTGGATGATCCATGCCGCCTGGTGCATCAACGTGCTTGTGCGCCAGCAATCACCAGGAGTCATAACCCGACATTCGAGTCGTGCCCCACGAGCCTTTTAGTCGACAACTCTCTGCATTAGCTTTGCCGTTTCGTTCCTGAATTGAGACATAACCATTCCCGCCCTCCCCATACCTTAAGAACCAGGGTTTCCCCTTCATGACTTATCTCCATTTTCATGCTTGCTCTATTTATTAGAAGTGTTTTATTTTCTACAAATTATAACATATGGTGCCTTGTACTGAACGTTTATTCTTCACAGTACTTTTCAACTATCGAGCGTTCGCAGCTCGCTCAATCCCCCGACCTAGGTCATTATCAACGGCCTGGTGGCATCGGACAAGACCAACTTCGCTCCCCTTGCTCACCATTTCCCAAACCTAGAGGTAGCTACGAGCACCAAAGAAGACCTACCACTTCGGATGATCACATCCTGCGCATAGATCGCCCACGGATTGCTGAAACAGAGCAGAAATTCTACGCCAACCTTCCTGAAAAGATAAAACGCCGCCACCTTACAGAAGAGGAACTTCAGTTGGCATATAAGTCGCAAAACACTTTCAACGAGGCGACAGAAGCAGTATCGAATAAACTCGATAAAGTTGCATCTCAAGAGAACAGAATGCCGTCGCCACTCCCAAGTCCTGGATTGTCTGAAGGACAGTCATCATTCTCGGGTATGCTGTCAAGGCAAAATGACAGAAGCATACTGAGCTCAGACATCAAGCGATCTGATTCTTTCTACGATAGCTTCCGGTGGCTTGACGATGAAGAGAGTTTAGATTTGCGTTTATATCTCGACGATTACCACATCAACCTGCGGGAGGAAATACCAGTTCCAAACAAAAGCCGGAGACCATCGTTCCGCCGTCACTTGTCGATCAATAAACTACCTTTTGGAAAGCCTTCTATCAACGGGCTAGGAGAAGGCCCAGCTTCTCCCACTGCCATACCGCCGTCCGCATCGCACAGTTCTAGTGTTGGCTCATCTGGCCATGTGCGGAAGAAGTCTCGGGCTCGAGCGTTATCGTTGATATCTGCCAACAGACAAACACCTCTAGGCTCCCCATCTCCCTTGACACCGCCCCTTGACCCGTCCGCAGCTCACTATCGAGACCCTGAGGCCCGAAAGAAGTTACGAGCATATCTCGCTTCGCCACAGAAATTTGACGAGGCAATAGAATTTGGGTTTTCTTCTAAAGACGGTCCTCGACCACATACAGGATTCAATCAGAACTCTGTATACGACACAGACAAGTTGCGCAGCTTCCTGGAGGACGATCGTTCGTCAAAATACAGCGACGATGCTTCTGCGGCTGAACCTGATTCTCCAAAGACCCCTCAATTATTCGAGAAGACACCTCACATTCGATCTCTAAGGAGCAGCATCGAGCACTCATCGTACTCAAGAGGAGAGAAATCTATATATGACCCAACAGCGAGTCGAGAAATGACGCTTCGCATGACCTTAACAAGGCCAGATCTTCGCCAAAGCGAGGATCAGATTTATGGCTGGAGACAAACGGGTAGTCGACTGAGCTCAAGTCGGGGGGACCATACACCAAGCCCAGCCGTGTACGCTCGCGAAGGAAACCCTAAGCAGAGCATTGAAAGACAGCTCGCTGCTCTCGATCACTGGGAAGATCCTGTCGATCATGACAACGGCACCGTGAAAAGGTTCTGGAATCGAGTCAAGAGATCGTGAAACGCCACAACGCAACCACCTCTCTTGGCCCAATAAATATAGGCATTATGGGCTATATCATAAACCCCAACCAAAATCAGACACTGATTGGGAGCGACCGCATTGTTTTATACATTCATTTTGTTTTTCTTTACCATCAAATACCCCAAATTGTTTAATTGCTATCTTAGACCTCTCATAACATGGCATTTACTACGGCCCATTTTATATAGATATTTCACGAGCAACACAGTCTCGATGACTCATTGGATGGAGTTGGGGAGTTGATAGAAAATTTTGTGTCTGTGTGTTGGGATATTTTCCCGATCGCGACGGCATCAGACAGTCTGTTAGACTACATCATAGGAAGCGTGGCGCAACGGGGGATCCAGAATTTCGAAAATATCAAATATAATAGACATATAGCTGTGAGTTGCATGGATCTATGTGCAAAATAACACTGAACTCACTGGTAGTGTTTTTGTGACTTGTCATAGTTGTTATAATCTTCTGCATAAAACTATTCGTGCAATATTTTGAGATTATTTATCCTAGTTCAATAGACTTATGGGATGATCTGCTATCAGCCAAGCAATCAAATTCTCTGTCATGCAGCCAGCACGGATATATCACACGGCAAGTGTGATTCCTGTGCATCCATCACCAAACCATGAGAGCTTTTCTTCGCAAAAGAAACGACCGGAACGAATATCCACTTCTGGTCACGACCTCCTTGTCTGTGCCTTAGATAGTTCATGCAAGCCCGTCTTAGCTGGCATGTCTGAGCTGGATGGTGGCTGTCAACATCATTTTCAGGGGATTGTGGAGGTTGCATGATGAGTAAGATCAATACTCTCTGCGACAATGCATGTGTCCCATTCCCTAGCGCGGATTGAGAGTGACCTAGTCAAAGACACAGTTGAAACGTTGACTTCACCATGCTGTCTGTCTGTCCTTCTGTTCTATATCTCCTGCTATACTAGGCCTATCAGCTCACCAAACGCTTATATCATTCCATCGCAATCATCTTTTCAGTCAACAAATAAGAAAAGGTCTCCCAATAAGACACCATATCATAGTACAGTCCTGATCCTTTAATTTCCCATCGTAGCTCGTACAGTCTTCCTATTCAAACCTCTTCATCGCTCTCCTCACCAAGTAGCTCGCCCTCGTCGTCATCGACCATGGAATAGTCGCCCCGTCCTCGAGCGAAGCTATCTCGTGTGGTATACCGCCTTGACCAGTTGCCGCCTCTGCTTCGGTTTGAGACTCGCTCGTAGACTCCTGTGGCTGATCGCCAGAGGGAAGTCAGGACGAGTGGCAGGGCAGCAACAACGGCAGCCAGCGCTGAGATAGCAATGACAGGATACTTGATCCAAGGTTGGTCGCTGTCAAAGGTAGCATTATTATCGCCCAGTCGGATCTGACCAAACTTGCCGCTCCAGTTGCGCCAAGCATACCAGCCAAAAGCGGCTGCCAGTCCGATGGGAATGATGATAGCAAAGAAGATGGCCCATCCTGAAGCGCCACGCTTGCGTGCGAACTCCTCCTCGTGTCCTGCGCAAGCATGTTCTGTAGATGTCTTATCCAGCTCTAAGCCACCTTTGCAGGTGGTTAAGGGGATAGGGCGATAGCCTGTAGGGTCGAAGTATGAAGTTTCATTTGGATGTTGCTTACACCACTCTTCGCCCGAGATGGCATCATGATCTGGGACCAGAGTGCACTGTCCATGATTATCGAGTTCGAAGTTGTATGCACTGTATCTTATTAGTTTATGTTCTCGAGGACTTTGATGTTGTCAAATACTCACCATTCGAAATCTCGCCGGGTACACTCGCAATTTTCGTATTCTCGCAGTCGTGACATGCTTGCTTGATTGTAGCACTTACGATCCTTCTTCTTTCGCAGGTACTTTGCCTTATGTCCGAAGAGGCAATCATCATCCTGGAGAGGGTGCTTAGGAGACCAGAGATCGTAGTCTGAAGAAGAATCATCAGAGAACTTGCAAGGCTGGTTTGTGAGCCCTGTAAAATCTAGGTTGGCAGCGAGCAGTTTCTTGTCATCTGTTTGGTACCAAACAAGGAAGTTTCGGGAAGTTCCACTATGAACAGAAGTCAAGTCTTGTATAGTAACTTCTTTGTCGGTAAACTTATAGTCCGTCCAAGTATCGCCTTCATCCGTTGAGTATGAGACAACATTCGACTTGACCTTGTTCCCGTGCGTGGCACGCTGTGCGAGGACAATGATCGAACCTTGATCACCATACTGCCATGTCCAGACTCCTTTCTTAACGCTCTTCCAGCTGATTCCGCCATCAGCTGACATGAACGTATCGGCATCCTTGATGTCTCCAAGACTAGATCCAACATTTCCATAACCAAAGATCAAGCCGATAGCAGTGCTCGCAGAAAAGGTCCTGCCCTTATTTTCCCGCTCAGTATAATGATGCAGATGCAGAGCACACTTGCTATCGCCCGAGGAGCTGCATGAAAAGGACTTGCCGTCGGCGGTTTTGGAGGGAGGCGGGAGGAAACCCCATTCAGCACCGTCGTTGTGGGAAATTTTTGTCTGAATCATCTTCTTTCCGCTCTTCTCGTCAGGGTTCGCAACAGCATTAATAAGAGTGACACCCTCAAGACCTGCAACCTTTTCAAAGTCCACGTAACCAAGTTCGTCTGAGTTAACATTGGATGCACTGAGGACATACGTTGTGCCGTTAGAGTTGCTCTTAATTATTGAGCCGCGGCGCCGGCCCTCAGAAAGATCAGTAGCAACGAATAGGTTGACGGCATGATTGGAGCTGTCAAGAACGGTGTACAAAGACGAGTGGGAGTCGTGAAAGTTGCGCGGGAATCGGGCTGCTTCGAAATGCTTTCCGTCCATGCTAGCAATGGCCTGCAGACCGGCGCTGTCCTTGCCATTTTCTGTAACCTCATCCGTTGCAAGGATAAACTCATTCATAGTTGCAAACGCGGCAACCGTGCCGTTGTGAATAATTTTATCATCAGAAGAGAAGTCCTCAATGGTGATAATGGTTTTATCGCTTTCAATGTTCTCATCCTTGTGGGTAAGACAGACGATTTGCTTCTGAGAACGAAACTTGTAAGCAGAGTTTCCAGTGAATTCGCACTTGGTCGCGTATCGCTGCAGTGTCTTCCAGTTGTCACCACGATCAGTGGAGATTGAGGCTTCAGGATAACAATCCTTACTGCCCGCAACATCACCGCAACGCTTTCCGATCCAGATCATCCAGTCCTTCTTGTCTGGGTGGAAACTCATTGCCGCACTGGGGTCGGAAAATGGTGTTTTAAAGCTGTGGAAGCTGTGACCGCGGTCTATGGTATAGATAACCTTTTCGGAATCTGTATGAAAGAAGACAACTTCCCTGAAGTATGTGTGAGGAACCAATGCCAAGATATTCTCCTTTTCGAGAATGCGCTTCCAAGTTTTGCCATGATCAGATGTGATCCATAGCTTGTTTTCCACTTCCACTCTACCATCAGGCAGTTTCTCGCCAATTGGCCGAGCAATAACAACCTCACTTGTAGGGCTTTCGGACTCGACACCCATGAGGTAGAATTTCTGCATGTCCTGTCCTTTGATGTCGGAGAACTCATTGACCTTGACCGAGATTTCACCACTGGCGGGAGTACCAGGCGTCGTACCGCCACTTGAGCTGCCGCCATCGGAACACTTGCGCTCAACTGGGTCATCCTTCTGAGCACCACTCTTTCGCGTGCATGTGTTTCCTGGAATAAGGCGCCAGCCGGAAGATCCCTTGAAAGTCTCGTCCTTGCCTTTACAGGAGCCCTCTGGAATGGGAATTGGCCCAACTTTCTTGCAGACCTTGTTATCGTCGGGATCCCTCTGAAAGTTGTAGTCACACTCGAAGTCGGCATCGGTACATTCACAATTCTCGATGACGGGTTCAGGATCACGGAAATTAGCCTTGAGGAAGCAATCTGCCGACTTTTTGCGGCGGTTGTATGTCTGCTTGTGGCCCATGATGCAAGTCGCCTCTCCCTTGTCGTCGACACGGGCATACCAGGACTCCATGTCCTTGCTCTCGCAAGTGCGCTTCTCCATGCCCTCAAAGTCAATGGCAATCATGTGAAATGCTCTGTCCTTCTCACCGACAAGCAGGAATTTGAGGCTTGTCGAGTCCTGTGTAGTTGTCAGGATAACGGGTCTAACTTTTAGACCATCCGGGAGCGGAGCAGACTCCCAGTTCTCTCCATAATCCAGAGAGAAAGAAACCCTGTCAACATCCTCCTTGAGAGAATCCCTAACAGCGACCAGGATACCTCCTGTATCACCAAACTCGTACTTGTGAGGACCATCAAGCGCCTTTTTCCATGACACACCAGCGTTGTCAGAGACGTAAAGGTTGGAGCTCTCGAACTCTCCAAGCGCGGCGCCGGTGTTTCCATTGCCCATAACAAGACCAGGAGCCGGACTCGAGAATATACGTCCAATATTGTCAATGTCTGTCATGGAGTGTAGGTGGATACGATCTTGGCCAGCTTTGACTGGCTCGAAGGTTCTTCCATCATCAAAAGTGATTTGAGTCACTACGGCCTTCTTCGCGCCCTTTTCGTCAACGTCCTTGCCGTTCTCGACCGTATTAACCAGAAAGATGCCTTGAATTCCACTGATTTTCTCGAAATCGACATGACCCTTGACATTGCGGTTGGTATATGGGATGTTCTCCGTGAAGTATGTACCGTTCGAATTGCTGGTGAAAATGACGCCCATAGGAGTAGATGGGTGAGAAGTCATGACATCGACTTGAATGCTGTAGTTGGTGCTCTCGAGGACGGTGTAAGCTTCTTGATTGATCTTATGGGAATGATCATGGCTGTCGTCAGTGGGGAACATGGCCCGGTGCCAGAACTGAGCATCACTAGTAACGAAAAGAGTCATCTCATCACTGCCAGGGGATGAGGAAGCAAGAAGAATGAAGCTCTTGACAGCTGCAATGCTAACAACACCAGTTACATCACGTTGGCCATCTAGACTTGGCTCGAATTCATCGTATTTCCCACCACTTCCTTTGGCAAAGAAGGTATCTGAAACACACAGCTTCTGGCTTGTCTTAAAAAGACTCAGGGGATCAGTGACAATGCAAAGAATCCGGGTCTTGTCCAGCTCAGCATCACCAGTCGTGAATTCTCGGTTCGCCTTAGCCCACCAGCAGCCCGAGGTACTAGGACGCAGCTGCTGCACGGTCTTGAAACCATCGGTTGTATATGTTGTTTCCTCGTCGCAAAAGATTCCATCGCAGTTCATACCGTTGAAAATGATGCGTCTCGGATCGCCGGCGTGGAAGACAAGAGTATCGGGCTGGAAAGCACTGGGCATCGTTCCACTATTGAATTCACTCCAGCTCTTGCCACGGTCCTCGGTTTTGTAATGTTTCCGATCCTTTGTAAGAACAAAAGCAGCATTGGAGTCGAATGGGTGAAGGTATAAGAAGGTTGCGCTTCGGTCGGGGATTTCAGGGACTTGCGTCCATGTTTTGCCTGCATCTTCGGACCTCCAAATGTTTCTCTCCTCGATGTCTTGGAAGACAACGACATCGCTATCCTCGAAATAATTCAGGTTGAGTGGGGGATGCTTCGCAACGGAAGCGTCGACAGTCGGCTTATCTTGCTTTGCTACCACAGCTGTCCAGAGCAGCGAGAATACGAGGGCGCGCCATGAGACTGCAGCCCAGGCTGAGGACCTCATCATTGCGGCGGAACTTGCAGTAAAGATACCATGAAGAAGCGAACGCAGCCGGTAGGTGAGAGGATCACGCAATGTTGTAGTGATTCGTGCGGCAGAGAAATGGTTGGCTCTGCAGTATCGTTTTCGAAAGTCGTGTTTGATACGTTTTGAGTTTACAACAGGCAGGACACCTTGCTCCTGACGAGTTGAGTTTAGTTGCGAGGCACGTCAGCAATGAGGCGGCAGCTGTTTCGCTTGGTAGGTGTGGCGCCGAGCTTCGCCACACTGGCTGCTCCCTCCACGTCACTCTTTACCTTAGGGACGTGGGCTGGACAGCGATAAGATTAAGTGCTGGTGGAAGACATATCATAAGATCCATGGATACAGTTCGTTGATGGGCATTTTTGTAGTATCCTGCCATTTGTTGTTTTCTAGGACTAAACATACTGGAATGGATGAAGTGATACTATCAGCAAGTATCAGTGCCTCAGATAGGTAAGGTAGCCTAAACTGTCAAGGTTGGAAGATCGCATTCTTGGCATCGATGATCAGTGAATTACTTCAAAAATAGTTAGAAAAGTTGAGAACACTCAAATGGGGGCTTTACGAAACAAATTTCTTATTTATGCATATTATTCGACGGTGAATCTTCCGGTTCTAGAGCAGCCATGTTCGTCTTTAGGTGAAATACTTTTAATTTGTAGCTAACTAACTCGTACCCTTAGAGCTTATGTAAAGACTGCAAAATAGCATCTTTTCAATTCTTGATTTACATGGGTTACCCGAATCATAATCTTCACTTTCTTGAAAGCATCCGCTTTTCCATTAAGTCAGTTCGAGTAAAACAAATGAACGTCAGTTCATATTCTATGTAGCATAAAGAAACGAGGCAGCAGACTAGTAAATGCCTATGATTAGACCACACTTGACACAGTGAAGATACGATGACTGTTTTATGTCTTTTGACTACTCTTGCGGTGCCTCAAGCACAGAAGATCAGAGGTCTTGCCAAAATCTACAGGATATCTTGGATTCGAAGCTCTCAGAGGTTACACATCGCCAGATTTACCAAATCAATGACGTCCATAGGGCTGAGCTGTACCGGGCTTCAGTTCCTTGATAACTGGAGTTAGCAGTAAATATGTTTCACGTCATCACTCTCGTCACTTATGCATTCGAATAGCTAGCACGCCTTGAGAACAAGTCATCTTCACCACCAGTCATGGCCTTTGATGGCGGCAGAGTAACACAGCAACAATGCAGATATTCCTAGATAGGAAAGGTGTATCTGAAGAGCTGAAACACTGTGGAGTAGCGAGATGATGCGGCCCCTGGTTCGGCCTGAGCTGTGTACCCGTATTTCTCAGGTACGGTACATTAGTCTCATGGAAGCTATACCCGTTTTAGATGGAGAACCAAAATGTGGCACAGACAGGTCCAAGCCAAATAAGCATACAATATGGAATGCATTGAGTTAATATAAACAAAGGCAATACTTTTCCAATGACCTATAGCGGGAAATATCGCCTGCATATGTTAGGACTATTTGGAAGGGTTTCGAAACTTGTGATACGAGCCAACCTGGCCTTGATGTCTATCCCATTTCAAGGTGGGACTCCAAAGTTGAGCTTGGTACTAGTCCCAATACGACATCACCTACCTAGGCAAACGAAACCAAACAAACAAAATAACCAAATACGCAAAGATGAGTAAGAGTTTGTGAGATGTGCAGGATTTGGTTGGGTGGATTATGCGACTTAGCTTTTATTGCGTGCAATTTGAGTCTTAGGATAGAGCGAAGGACGCTGTAATGTGAAAGAAAGCAGATCATCTCCAGGGTTCACCGAGCGTTCCTGAAGCCACATCAAAACTCGACTTTTTGAGTTTCCTCAACCAACGTTCCATCAGGTAGTAAAAACAACGAACCGTGTAAATACTTGCAACTCCAACAGACATCGTACATAGGAATGATTAGTGGAGATACTCTTGGGCGAGCAGAAATAGCCTTTGACTGGCAGATACACAGGACTAGGTAGGCATCTTGTAAGTGCATCATTTCTAGCCAGGGCTGTTATCCCTTTCATTTCAACTTTTCCCTCAGATCCAACCAAGATTGGCAACGTTAGCTCTTAGACTGCGCCTATAATGGCAAAATCCCAGAGTTCCTCATGCTTGGCTAGGGATGAATCCCTTGGTGAGGGGAACTAAAGTGCAAGGTAAGGGGCCGTTAAGCCCAGCGCCAATAGGCAGGTCCTTGAGACCCCTGACTCGCCCGCTAAGATCACTATCCCACCTTCACATACATACGTGCTTGTTTTCAATCTGTGTTTTCCATCCTCCCTTCATTATCGTTCCCTTCTCCCCAACCCAAGGCTTCCTCAACTTGTTTTTTGTATCGTCGTCTTCTTCTCCTTCTGCTTCAGTCGCTTTGAACTGCAGCGCTGGGTGTTCTTTGATTCTGTCGCCAACTTAATACATTAACCACGTTCTCTACCCTGCACAAGTCGCAACTTCGTCATCAACATGGCGGCCACTTACAAACAGTTCCTTGCTGCGCCCAGCTCATCTCTACTGGCTGACACGGCTGCGTTGCACTACGTTACCACGACTACGACGTTTTCTGGCCCTACTGAGATCATCAAGCATCTAAATGCGCTGCAAAAACAGGTCGCAAAGAAGAAGGAGGAGGTGTTCAATATTGTCGACGGTCAAAACGTCATTGTCTTGGAAGTTGACACAGGTCTCGGCTTTCAAACTGGAGGCGGTCCTTATCTCCCCGGCCTTGATGACAATTTTTTGTCTGCCCGCGATGTTTACCTCCCCATTGTATGTTACTTTTTTCGAATGCCATTTCCTGCTCTGCGCCAGCACAAACCACACATTAACAACTTACCTCACAGACTCACTTCGTGACCTTCGATGAAGCTGGCAAAATTCTTCAGATCCGACTCCAATGGGATCAAGGCTCGCTTCTTAAGCAAGTTGAAGTGATTGGAAAATCTGGTCGCAACTGGCCTATTAGAGATAGCCGAGAGCAGATCGCATTCATTCAGTCTTGCATCAGAACGGCTGGTACTGCTGTCCCTGTCGCTCCTAGCCACAACGAGACCGTTGCGCAAAACCGAACTAATTCCACTAATGCCCTCCGTGACCCCCATGCATCCTTGAAGCTGTTTGGCCCTCGAGACGAAATTGAGGCGGAGCCTGCCAGTGTTGTGTCTCCTTACGCTGGTACTAGCCGCCCTCGACAGCGGTCGTTCACTGAGATTTTGGGTGACGAACCGACTTCGCCCAGCTCTGGCCGCCGGAACATGTCACCCTCGAAGCGTGGTCAGGGTAAGAACTTTCAGCCCTCACGAATTTTCGATGGCCAAGAGCACGTCGAGCAACCCGAGGAGCAGCCTCAGCCCAAGAACAAGAGATATATCCGTCCTAACCCAAAGAAGTTTTCTCATTTCGACTTCGCGGATGGTAGCGACCCCCAGGATGCCCCCCAGCCCGGCCAATCCTTTGATGAGAGACCAAAGTCAAAGCACGACAGCCAATGGTCCTTCCAGGATTTTGTGACGCCCCAGAAGGTGAAGCCTTCCAGAACTATGCGCACTCAGGACGTTCGCCATTGGGACACAGACAAGGATGCTGTGGAGGAGACACCTGGTCACCCGGCTGCCAAGCCTCGACGCGATGCCGACGCACACTTCGAGCTACTTGACGACGGTGAGAGAGTGCCCCAGCAACCACGCCCCGGTTCCCACCCCCCAGGCTATGCTCATAACGAGGGCCTAGGGCTTTATAAGAATCAATTGTTTGACAAGGAAGATGTAGGAAACAACGAACGCGCTTTAGGTAACATCACCAACGTCAAGGATCGCGGAAAGGATTTCGACCATCATTTCCATATCAGCGACAAGTCACCAGCTCACCCCCAAGATCGTGTCCCCGAAGGCCACCAAAAAGCTGTCCAAATGATGCAACAAAACTGGGACACATACGACAGGTCTCCTGCCGCTCAGAAGGAGAACCGACCGATCGAGAATACCGATAGCCACAAGATCAACATCGCTGGTGATGGAATGGGAGGTCGAAAAGGCACCAACAGGGACTGGCTATATGGAGAGACTCAAGATGTCGCTCAGTCGATTCCCACCCGCAAGCAACCCAATGTCGTTGCTTCAGGCGTCCCCTTGACCAAGAGCGCCAAAATTCACATTGCGGGCGATGGCATGGGCGGTAAGAAGGGTACCGAGCGAGACTGGCTCTACAATGAGACTAGCGAGACAGCCGGTGAACCGACACCCAACAGGTCCATCCCTACTCGAACACCAGGATCCAACACGAATCCTGCTAGTGAAATCAAAGAGAACACCGACAAGCACAAGATTAGCATTGCAGGTGATGGTATGGGCGGTAAGAAGGGTACTGAGCGTGACTGGCTCTACAACGAGACGAGCGAGACATCTGGCGGTCAAGCAACAGCCACTAAACCGATCCCTACACGAACACCGGGATCCAACACCGCGCCCACCAACGAAATCAGAGAGAACACAGATAAGCACAAGATCAACATTGCAGGTGACGGCATGGGTGGTCGAAAAGGAACCAACCGAGACTGGCTGTATGGCGATGTGAACGAGCAGCCTCTTCCTACCCGCCAAAACGCATCCTCCAAGAAGGACTTTTGGGACTTTTAGAGGAGAGGAGTGCTTTGCTAGGGAGCTCGCTTGGACTTGAAAAATCTCAATGTGCGCCAGGCTGCGTCGTGACAGGTTTCAGTCTTGTACAACGTGTGTACTAACACACGAACGAGTTTACGATTCATGAGGGTTCATCAGCGTTATTTTCCGCTTTGGTAATCCTGGTTGAAGAAGCGAATGCCCTCAGAACACTGTCCTTGTCTGATTTGCCTTTATCTTACTTTTATTTGCCTACGGCTTCGTTCATCGGAGTGTTGAGGGACGATGCTTAGCACGCAGAGGGAGATCAGTGTAGCTGTTATGAGCGCATGTCCCTCGATTCGAGCATGTATTTTGATATTACACGAGGACTCAAATCGAATGCCATTACTAGCGTACTACCTTACGCCACCTTTGTGATAGTGAGCACCACGATTACTTAGCTGCCATTGAATGTCTTACTTAGATTGGTATCGGACCGTGCTCCAGACATTGGAGCAGCTGCAAATGAAACCAGCTGTGAAAAGCTGTGCTTAAATTATAAACATGGTCTAATTCATCATAATCTAATATATATGTATATGTGTATATAGTATAGTGGGTGATCATAAGTGACAAAATCCCGTGCTGTATGCGCATCCATTCAACTCCATGCTAAACTCTGGGGAATAACCAAATCCACAATGATACATCCAACGCCTCTTATTATATAATCGTAATCCTCATGTCTCAACACATAAATTTATAGTATCTCTTCCAACGGGGCCAACCTTCACGTTCTTCTCTTTCTTGAGCGACAAGAATAGGAACATTGAAGTCCCGACGCCCAGTATCAACGTCCATGTCTCGTATTCTCACAAACGTAGTTCGGAAGTAAAGCTTGTGAAAAATATAAAAAGCCAAAACGCAAGGCGCGCCAACCCATTTGTGGAAGAAATTCTGTGCCACTTGGGCGCTTGTCAATTCTTGCCAACCGATGGGAAAGGCACCGACCCAGAACTGCGCGATGATGACAAGCACGTTCAGTGTGATACCGACCCAAGAACCAACAACGCCGACTTGGGACTTGAAAGGCAACTCGGAGACGGAGCGGCCACGGGCAGCCCATGCGCGGCGGAAACGGATGTGACAGACGCAGATAGAGCCCCATGTGAAGATGGTTGATAAACCCGAGATGGCCATGAGCCAGTCGAGGACAGCGCCTTGTTCGGGAAGATCGGCGAGGAAGGCAATGAGACCGAAGGCGCTTGCGATCGCAATAGCGACAAGTGGGCGGCCTTTGCGGTCGACGTAACCCAATATTTTCGGAGCTTGTCGAAGGTTTGCAAGAGCGGCAAGGGTACGCGAGGAACCGAAAACGGCAGAGTTACCGACGGACAGCACAGCTGTAAGTATGACTGCGTTCATGACAGATGGTAGAACCTGAATGCCAGCTTCTTCAATGGCGATGACGAATGGCGATGCTGATGCATCGGCGTCGCTATTACCGCCTACGAGCCGGGGATCAGTGTGTGGAACGAGAAGTCCTACCAAAGTCAAAGCAACAATATAGAAAAGCGTAATTCTCCAAAACACCTGCTTCAAGGCTGTTGGCAGCGATTTTCTCGGGTTGGCCGTTTCGGCTGCAGCAAGGCCAATAAGTTCAGTACCGGCGAAGGAGAAAGCAGCTGTAACGAAGACATTGCACATTCCTTTGAAACCGTTGTTGAAAGCCCCAGGGTTTTGCCAATAACGGCCGCCAATGTAGCCGCTATCTGGCGTTCCGCCACAGTTAAGAACAACACCAAGAAGACTAAGTGGAACGTTAATTCTGCACCGCTCGGGGGTACGTAAATGGTAGCACTTACATGAAGCCTATAACGGCAATGACCTTTATAATAGAGAAGATAAATTCGGCTTCACCATAGCCTTTGACGCCAAACATATTGATGACTATGATGACGACAAGGAATACAGAGACGAAAATGGCGCGTGTGAGGCTCTCATCCCAGTAGGAGAGTGTGAGGGATGCGGCGATTATCTCGAGCGGTAACACGATCAGCCATTGCATCGCATAGCTATGCCAGTCAGCATACGATGTATAGCTCGTAGTATAAGAAAAATACTTACTTCCATCCCATAGCAAATCCCCAAGACGGATCAATAAACCGAGTCGCCCATGATGAAAACGATCCAGCAATTGGGAAAATGACTGCAAGCTCACCCAACGCCTGACATGTACAAAAGAGCATAGCGCCCACGATCGTAAAAGCCAGCAATATAGATGCTGGACCTCCATCTGCCAGAGCCCTTCCCGATGCGACAAAAAGTCCAGTACCTGTGTCTATGTCTTAGTTCTCCATCAAGTCATGTTGCGCCCCATGAATAAACTCACCGATAGAACCTCCAATTGCGATCATTTGCAAATGCCTTCCCTTCAACTCCCTCGAAAGACCCGAGTTCGCTGTTTCCAACATCGCACTCTGGATATCGTAATAGTGAGCTCCATCATGCACCCTCTCCGATCCCTCATGCTGCCCCAACGGGTCGTTCGTAAATAGACTCGATCTCTGATCGCGCCTAAACCCATCAACAAATCGATCCCAGTATGATGGCGGGGAAATATCATCGTAGTCGGGCTCGCGCATGCTAAAAGAACTCCCCGGGGCGAGAGACTCCTCCTTCATCTTGCTGATGCTCCCGCGCTCGACATCGTGAGGTGCCATTCTTGCGCTTGAGCCTGCGCGCTGGGCGCGGGCCGAGCTCACACTTGGTCGATCCCGAATGGCGGGATGACTGGAGCTGGCCCTCCGCTGGGGATTGTTGTCGGAGTTGTAAGCGTAAGCGTACGCGGATGTGGGAAGTGAGTGTGAGGTGTATGTTGTGAGTAAGCGGTTTGTCGGCGGAGGACGCTGGTTCGTGGAGTTCGTCAGGGTCACAGTGCTTTAGCGACCGACTTCAGGTGTGTGTAAAGTTGGTTATATGTAATGCAATGTATTAGTTTGCTGATGTGTTGATCGTCTTGATAATCGTAATGAGTCGGTCGGCATACTATCGCCACCAGGAAAGTAGTGGAGTGTTGGAAAGATAGTGGTGTAGTTGTCTCAAAGGCTGGATATGTGGTATATAAATCGATAGGCGATGTTTAAACTTAGAGCTGAAAATAGTGGCAGTCAAGTTAAGTGGATTGCATGTGCAATCTATCAATTAATCCAAGCAACAGAGAAGAGAACAAGGTAGTAGATAACGTCAAGGTGGTGTGAGAAGGGGCTGGAGGTGGGCTTATCATTCTAGACTCTGTGGGAGTAATACAGTCGGTGACAGTTGCTTGGCGTTGAGCAACACCCCAATGTATAGAGGGAGGGATCCTTGGTATCAAATGAAATCATCTTCCGACCACTTACAGCAAGTCCTAATTCGAAGCCAAGCCATCTAAGACGCCACTGAGATCGAGCTGTCAAACGCTCCGAGCGTTGAGGAATCAACATGGGCATTGGTGGAGAGAGACCGAAGGTGACGCTATCGCAGTGGAGGTGGGGAAGCGTTAGAACACCTAGAGTGTGTCATTGTAACGCTGTAACGCCTTTTTGGCTGGCCCCCCCCGCACGCTGAAGATACTGCCTGGACCAAGCTGCTGGGTTCTGTCTGTCTGTGCATTCGATCATTCTTGATTGAATACGTAAAGAATTGAACATGTGGGTATTTACTATTCGGTATTTGATATCATACGTAGCACCTTAGATCTCCGTAGAACAACACCAAGGTCTCGTCCAATATCCATTTCCTACGGCCTGACGGAATGTCCAAGATAAAACGCAATCCTTCAAAACCAACAGTATCGACCCCTGTCCTTTAAAGCAACCCACCTAAACCATCTCCAGCAGGTGCATTCACCATTAACTTTGACTATCACACTCCCGTCCCTCTTCCAGTTCAATTCAGCCATGCTCCATGATACGAGGACCCTTTTCCCTACCACCCTTCGGCTAACGGCGTCCTCCCACTTCTCGGTTCCGACAAAAGCAAATTCCCTTGTCCTACGTTCTAGCCCTCCGAGTCTCGATTTCAAAGCTACCACGAGAGGTCTATCTCAAATATTATCACATGCCAAGATCAAAAGACGGGGAAGCGGACCCTGTCCTATTATCTATCTCCATGTTCTTGTTGCTTGTCTCCTCCCCCAAACAAATTGACAAACATGAGCCCATAAGCCATCGAACCACTTTTCAAGATCGTCGCAACCCTGCCTCTCCTCAAGCTTGGACCAGAAAGGCAGCTGCAAAGCCACAAAAAGAGTATCTATCTTGACCAGAAAGGACAGTGGAAACGTCAAATCCAGTACCAATGTTTCGGGCTTCTATTCCAGTGTTTGCCCCATGCTCAAACAGTATCATATGCCAAATAAATGCCACATAGACCAAAGTAACCTCGCCACGCTGTATCACTTAAGCTTATTCAAACCATCCAATCACCGCACCTGCGGTATCAGCTCTTTTAATTCACCTTCTTGGCATCCTGCATAACGGCCTCTTTTTCTTTACTTTCTACTTTAACCGCCGTATTAATGATTTTGCCGTTCGCGTCTCTTGGCTTTCTCGTCCATCCTGTAGAGAATAACTGTCCCATGTCAAAGCGAGGCAAAGGATGTCCTTCAGTGTTGATAACGACCTTGTCCAGGGGCAGAAGATCGGGAGGTGAGAACAGGAGGTAAAAGTACTTGAGTGTTTCAGCCTGTGTGACTGTGTTAGCAACCTGACCGCACGCTCGCTAAAAACTATCATCACTTACCAGCCAGAAGCTCTCCATGTTGTCCCGTACTTTAGGCGGCACAACATTGGCATTGCGCAGACTGGTAAATCCACCTCCGTTTCTCACAGCTGTATGGTTCATGAAAGACTTGAACATCTCCCAGCCCCATTCACGGTATCGGTTGTCATTAGTGATCCTCCACATGTAGAACAGGCTCTCAACTGTCTCTGGTCGCTGGAGATTATGGACGTCGCCAGACTTGACAGTAAAGTCCTTGCGCCATTCCGCCTCTGGGCTCGGGTCGAAGTTAACGGACCCTTGTCGAGGGTTACCGTAAGCTGACGGCGGATTGTCGATCCCAAAGTAGGTGATCTCGGCCGATAGCCCTGTGGCCATGTATTTGTACATGCCCCAGCATGTCTCCATGATTTCGCGAGCCAGCTGTATATCCTCCTCGTTCTTCTTTGACCATGTTGGTAGCTTGCGTGCCTGGGCTTCAGTGAGGCCTTCTGTGGCCGCCAAAGCTATTGTACCAGGCATGAAACACACCAGGTGGTCCATCTTGGGGCTGAGAGGCATCTCTAATCCGTTCGGTCGCTCACCGATTATGGTGAACTTCGAGTTCGAGGTATATGTTACGAGGTGTTTGCGAACGCCTTGAAGCGCCTCGTACCACATCTCTTGATAGATGGGCTCTTTTTTATTTGTCTGAAGATATTGCTTGATAAGATACTCATAATACGAGTCGCCACGACTTCCCAGTCGGATGTTTTCGCCCCGGAATTCGCCTGAGGTTGCATAGATAAAGATGGGAACTAAGCCATCTTGAGCTCCCTGGTCATCGACAAGCTTCATGACATTTTCTACTCGATCCCAAAAGTCTTTTTCTCCCGTGAGCTTTGCGAGATACTTGAATTCAAGCTGGAGAGTTGTGGCCTCGGCTGTCGATGACGCTCCCATGTCCGCGTGTGATGGGATGCCCTCGAACTTGGCAAGGTTGACGCTTGCGTATGGAATGCCGGATGGAGAGTCAAATGCACTCATGAGACGATCAGCTAGGTCTTTGGCTTTCTCAAGATATAAATCCTCGCCAGCTGCCCCTTCGTCATCCTCAGTCAGTGGTGCAAGTCCAGGAAACTCGGTAGATAAGTAGTGTGCACTTAGCAGACCACCCAGCATTCGAATCGTGGTCTCAAAAGTGTTGACATCCTGATCCTGGTCCCATGTCAAAGAGTCCGAGATCCAATGACGAGCGTCTTGAACTCGAGAAGTAAGATTCATGAGGATCATGGTATCCAAAGAGTCGATTATGATCCACCCAAGTCCCTTTGGTGCCATATTCTCACCCGTCTTACTTATGGGATGGTATTCGTCGAATCCTGTCGCGTTCTTGGGTCAGCCAATTTGAATGGTACATGATATTTGGCCAAACGCACCCCAGGCATATCTCTTATAGGCATCCCAGCTCAGCTCGAATGCCTCAATCACACGGTCTCTCCTGTGATCCCAATTGGCCTTTTTATCGTTCTTGGACAAGCCTTCATAGCTCCAATCGGTTGTTACAGTTCGCCCCGTGGATGGTTTCTTGGAGGAACCAGTCCAATACATAAATGTCAAGACAACGAAGGCAATGATAGCCAACCACTTCTTACGCTTCCAGAACGGCCTTTCTTCACCGTCGTAAGGCGACGCATATGGTTTATCTTTGTACATCGGTAGTCGATCAGACTTCTTGGAACTCTGGCCAGAACCCCAGAATCGATCTTCAAGCTCTCGTTGACGACTGTCAAAAGATGGAACGGTTCGGGGCATAGAGAAGGCCATAGCTACTTCATCGGCCTCGGCCCGCGATGGAGCAGGAATGTTTCGAGGTTGCGGGCGACTGAAGGTGCTTGTAGTTCGGTGGATGTTGAACGGATCTCGAATCATTGACTTGGTGTTTTCATTTCTAGGTGGGACTAGCCAGTAGGGAGGGAGCAAATGATTCGGAAAAACGCTAGAATTCACAGTATATGACAAGACAAGACAAGAACTATTATGTACAGATTGCAAGTTCAGAAGCAGTTGACAAACTATGTGCCAAGTCAAGTCTCAAGTTTGAGACGAAACAATCAGAACCAATAAAGGACAGAAATACAAACATAACCGAAATCAGGAGCTTAGGATAGCTTTCACTTTACGGCACGCGACCAGGGTAGTACAAAAGGTGTCGTGTTTGCGATTGCGACACCGACTCTCGATCAAGTTTAGCGCCCTGGCCCGAGCACTCGGACTCAGCAATCCCGTTTTCCTTTTATGTTCGAAGCAACCATTTTATTTGAACTTGCGGTTGAACTTGTTCGAAGTGATTGGTGCCTCACTATCCATGCAAGAATCAGCATTTATCAAGGAAGCCATCACCTCAGTAGACATTTACTAGTCGATCTCCTATATTATCAGTTATAGTGGTCAAGCCAACCAATCACAGTTTACGATCTCCTCATCTGTTATCAAGTCGACTTTCATCTTTACTACGTAGTAGCAACTTACTTAGAAATAAACCTTGAATGAACTAAAGCTTGATAGTATGTTACATCTATCCGTGTATGTCAAACAAACAGTCATAGGTGCTGTGTTCGACCTTATTAGCACTGCCTAAGTACATACATACAGGCTATACGTGGACCCTTCGCACCTAAAATAGCTGCACGTGGAAACAATATGTACCCAACTTAATCACGACTTCACCTTTGATATCAAGCCTCTGCACACGCCGACCACGAGAATTTCAACGAGGATGAGTATTGAGAATTTCCCTTTTCTTACCCCGGAAGAGTTCTCAGAAGCATGTCATCACCTTGACAGACAATATTGCCAAGCGTCTTTAGGCCCCGAACGAGCACGGTGGAAACTGAGGCTCTGCGATGCTCTTTGCACTGACTTCGCCTATGGTGGGGGTTTCACAACATATATCCAAATAAGACGGCCTTTGGAGTTTGATCTGGATCACGGAGGTCTTTCGTTAGACCTGGAAGAATTCTCTTTCTCGGACAACAAGCATGTAATTACGGGAGGAGACAAGGACATGTTAGATGCCGAAGAAGCAGACGAGGTAAATCCTCAATACAAAATCTTCTAAATGTTGAGCTTTTCTTACACATTCCAGGCTGCTCTTATTAGACAACGAGCTCGTCCAGAAGTTCCTATGGTGGAATACGAAATCCACCTTCACCCAACATATCGTGTACCATGCCTATGGTTCAATCTACGCAACCTACCCGCCAATGAGAGTGCGTTCGATGTTGACACCGTCCTTCGCCGCCTAGTACCAGACGAGTACAAGGCCGGACTTCGGGCGCTTGGCAACGTGGGTGGGATATCGGCCGATGTGAGTCTTCTGAAGAGAGCTGCTCGCACAAGTCAACTTCAAAAATTCTGGGTATCGTCAAGATTGGTTGGTCTAACTAACACCTTGGTCACAGCACCACCCTATCACGGGTGTCCCATCCTTCTTTGTCCACCCTTGTCTGCTAGGAGACGCAATATCCAAATTCGAGTGCGATAGGAAGAATTATCTCATGATATGGCTCGGACTTGTAGGAGGTTGCGTAGGCTTATGGGTACCCAAAGAAATGGCAGTGCGGTAGCGTATCAGTTTGCATCCCTCAGAGATGTCGCCAGCCTTCATCGGTTTGTTCATGTTCATCATTCATCATCACTGTCCTCCTCCATGGCAACATCTGAATCACTATCCTCATCGTCGCGAGTCCGCTTCTGTCCCCGGCCACCTGGTGTATCAGCGTCTTCCATAACATGGTCCACGTTCGCCGCAGGCTTGGCAGGAAGACCAGAGCCTGACGCGGGTGCTGGTGCCGATCCGGGAGGGGGGGCGTTAAAGATGCTCTGTTGCAATTCAGTCTGCTCGACATTGGCGGCACCTGCGACGTTTGGAATCTTGAAGGTGCCGTCCAGTTTCGCCACGAAGTTGGACTTGGACTTCGCGTATTGTATTTTCTAGATTACAAGTTAGGCTGTATCCAACAACATGGAAAGGTGCCACTAACCAAGTCGCGACCGAGGAATGCTTGTCCCTCGAGAGATCTCATAGCTTGTGTAGCAGACTGCACGTCCCGGAATACGATGTGGGCTTGACCACGCATCTTCATTGTCTTGAGGGCGACAACGTCGAGTACCGGTCCATATGTCGAGAAGAGGAGGTAAAGGGCGGTTCGCAGATCGGCTTTCTGGATTTTTGAGGAAGGGAGGTTCGTTACATAGAGACTAGAGAGTCAGCAGACCTTGAAAAGCAGTGTGATGGTAAAAGACTCACGTCTGATTAGGAGGTATAGGTTGAACCTTGGCCGGCAAGGATGAGTTTGGTTGAAGACCACGAGGCGCGGTTGCTGCGGCGGCCATTCTGGTAGTTGAGTAGAAATAGGTGGCTATTTGTTGAAACCCGATTTTTCGCAACAAATCATACAAGAATTTACCGATACTACTAGGTGTATCTGGACCGTGGTATTACGGATAAGCGCAACTAGATTCAACGATATCAATATTCAGCGGTGTTGATGGATTGGAGATTTTTCGCCGCGCCTAGAATTGCCAGCCTCACGCTAGAAGACAACCTCACAGCCGCCGTGGCCCAAGCTTTAGCTTCAGCACTACGTAACCCCCGCCCCCACCGCCAACTTGGAGCCCATCGATCGTCAGCACCCGACTCAACGCAACCTTTCTTACTTTCCTATACCTTCAACCAGCTTCCAGGCGATAGTAGAGAGCTACTCCTATCGCAATTAACATCATCATGGCCGCTCCCGAAGTCCATCATCTCTTCCATAACCCCATCGCCGATCATTCCTTCTCGGCTGATCACTCCGTCCTCGCAGTCGCTCGAGACACTGCTGTCGAGCTCTATGGCAAAGTTGGCAATGCGTTTAAGCTAAAGGACGAGCTCAAGGGACACGACAAGACGGTCACTAGTGTAGACATTGCTCCCAACAGTGGACGTATCGTGACTTGCTCTCAGGGTCAGTCTACATGGTGTTGCCCCTATAAAGTATCTTGTTCAGTCACTTACATGATGTGCAGATCGCAACGCTCTGGTCTGGGAGCCCTCTCCAACCGGCTACAAGCCTACTCTAGTCCTTCTTCGAATCAGCCGAGCCGCTACTTTTGTCCGATGGTCTCCTTCTGAAAATAAGTTCGCCGTCGGATCCGGTGATCGCGTCATTGCTGTCTGTTACTTCGAAGAGGAGAACGACTGGTGGGTGTCCAAGCACCTGAAGAAGCCCATCCGTAGCACCATCACCAGCGTTGCTTGGCACCCCAACTCGGTTCTTCTGGCTGCTGGGTCTACTGATGCTCACGCTAGAGTCTTTTCCGCCTTCATTAAGGGCATGGACTCCCGTCCTCCTCCAGGTGTCTGGGGTGAGCGACTCCCCTTTAACACTGTCTGTGGAGAGTTTTTGAACAACTCGGCTGGGTGGGTTCACTCTGTCTCTTTCTCCCCCAGTGGAGACAGTCTTGCATTTGCGGCACATGATAGCAGTATCACTGTTGTCTATCCCTCGGGGCCCGAGCAGACCCCTCGTGCTGTTGTTACCGTCTCCACTCAGCAGCTCCCTTTCAAGAGCCTGATCTGGACCAGCGAGGATGAGATTATTGCTGCTGGCTACGACTGCGAGGCTTTCCGCTTCCAAGGGGGTGAGGCTGGCTGGCAGCTAGCTGGTGCTATTGAGCAGAAAGGCCGTCCTGGTCTAGGCGAGCACCGTGAGGAGTCTGCTTTGAATATGTTCAGACAGATGGATCTCAAGGGTAAGGCTAAGGACGACACTCAGCTTAAGACTATCCACCAAAACACCATTAGCACCGTCAGGCCTTTTGAAACTTCTGGTGATCGGGTTACCAAGTTCAGCAGTAAGTACAAATTGCGATGCCTGTAAGATAAGTAAACTGACGAAGAGTGTAGCAAGCGGCGTTGATGGCCGAGTTGTTGTGTGGAGCACTTAGATAGTTTGTATACATAAGACGCATGGCTGTAAAAATCAGGTAGGATCTCCCATGCCTTTTAAATGGTCAATAGACTTCATGCCATCCCATACCTAGCCGAATCGTAAGTGATAATGATAAAATATCCTCTGAACAGCCGTCAAAGTCGACATCACCATCCCCTGTCCATTCTATATCAGCTGAAGGAAACATCGACAAACTAGGTGATTCTATACCGCATTCTGTTCCATCTTCTGGTCCTTGGAAGCAGTGGAAACAGGTGACAAGTTCTACTGAGATTAGTCGAAGGCTTTCATGGCCGCCTCTGCCGACTCCTCCGTCGACTTCCTCACTTACTGCTCCCTACGCACCTCCCCTGCCTCCCACCACTGATGATACCACCAGAAACAGAGTTAGGTCCATTCACACGGTATGCTTTGAAGTCAGTCAAGGCTATGTGAGAAAATTTCAGAAGGACTACGCTTCATGCGACCCAGAGCGTCACCAGACTGACCTTGGACGGATGGCCTTGGAGATAGGTGGGAAAGACACAACGTTAGATTCCTTTGCCGCCAATATGGACATCGTTTGTCAACTTTTAGTCATTCAAGGGAGTGTCAGGTCTGTTCGGCCCCGAAAGCATAACTAGCAAGAAGATCGAGAAACTGAAACGAGCAACCAATAAAATTTCCGCCGCTTTCAAACTTGTTCGAAATGAAGAATCCCTCATAGATACCGATGACGAACGATTGAGACATCTCTTCGCTCATTCTATCGAGCTCTGTCAGTCGTTGGACCGGGAAGATAAAGTGAGCGAACTGGTGCTATATGGTAAAGAAGAACACGGGGACAGGTTTGATGAGTTCGTGGCAAGCGGAGTAATTTAGTCTCCTAATTTCACGAGTTTCACGGCTTGCGGTGGTTGGTGAGCTTGTTTCTAGTAGGTCTTTTTATTTTATTTTTGCGAGACGTGGCTTCGTATACTGTGTGCCTCTATGGAAGAGCAATGACCTCAATCTCAACATCGACGTTCTTGGGAAGTGTCTTGACAGCCACACAGCTGCGGGCGGGCTTGTGCGAGAACCATTTCTCATACTCAGTGTTGATTTCCTAGAAGCGGTCAGTTACCAGAATGGGAATTGAGCTTATTAGTGGACTGACAGCAAAGTAGGACATGTCAGAGATGAAGACAGTGGTTTTAACAACCTTGGAAATAGACGAGCCAGCTGCCTCAACAACAGCCTGGACATTCTTGCAAGCCTGGCGGGTCTGCTCGGTGATACCTTGGACCATCTCACCCTCAGGAGTGAGAGGAATTTGGCCAGAGCAGTAGATCATGTTGGGTGTCTTGATGGCTTGAGACTGGTTGAAATATCATGAGTATCGCTATGGTTAGTGAGGGGTAGCTGGACATACGTAGGGGCCAAGCGCTGGAATATTGTCAGTAAAGCGTTATAACAAATGGAGCTCATGAAACTTACCCGCAGGAGCATCCTTGGTGAAAATGATCTGCTGGTCGGAAGACATTGTCGATTGGTGTCTACTCAAACGTGTGAACTTGGTTGTCGCTATGATATGCTGGCAGGGAGCTGTCCGGATGGACGAGGTGATAAAGCGGGGAGCTCTACGGGCAACAAGAAAGAATGACATTGGAGAAAAAATTGATGAGAATTGCAATTACCGACGTACCTAGAGCGCAAAGAGAATGACCAAAATGAAGTCGCAGAGCTGAGGTTGTGTTAATGTAGTTTGGAAGGGGTTCAAGCAAGCTTTGGTTGCCGTGTTTTAAACGAGAGCTCCGGAGGTTCGGTGAGTGCTCGGAGGGGTAAACCGAAGCTAGCCAATGGAAAAACACCTTGAGAGAATGAATTGATTTGAGTGGTATCTGGTCAATTGCTACAGGCCCATGAAATCAGTTAATTACAGCTGCTGGGCTCCGTTGATCGGCTAACTCGTGGTAGGTCTGGCGACATCTCCGGCCCGCCCCGCATTGCGCCCTCCGGACACGGCGGCCGAAGATCTTTAGGAGAACTAAGTATGTATGAGTGAGGTCCAATGTTTGGGAGCTCCAGAGATGTTATATTTATTGCAGTCTCAATTTGAGAAGGCGGAGGCAAGGAACAACATGACGATGGATGTTCATCTTTCTTTGGTTATTGACATAAAGCCACGGCGTCTATATGTTAGACGTGCACATCTGGGATTGTTTGCTCAAGAGTTCAATTAGACTGGCCTAGCAAGCAGATTTACATTTGATGTCTCGAAATAAAGTTTCTCTATTGATGCTCTATTCAACACCAGAAGAAGGATAGTCGGCTGGTTGCTATAAGTGTAGCTTCAGCTGTGCTCTTTGTACTATACAGCCAACATCTAGTTTCAACGCGACCAACAGCCCTAGCTAAAAAAAAAAAAAAAAAAGAAGCAAGCTACTCCAACTGAAAAGGTTCATGATGTTAGAAGCATTTGTGATCAATCGAGAATCAGGATCGGCTTTCAACTAGCGATACTATCATAAAATGATCACTTACCGTATGCTTTCACCCTGTTGAGCATCTCCAAAAACCGGTCTTCACCAAGCTTGGTGGAAGTTAGAAACAGTGGATTCCCACTCAAGCTAAAACACGACCCAATTGGTTCCCGTAGCTCCTTACTTCACCCCTCAAAGACATCCAACTGTTAGCATCTTCAGCTGTGAAGTGGCTGAGAGCTAACACAAGTGGGGTCTTACCCCTGCGTCCATCCCGTCTAGCCAGACTCCTCCAACGGCAGGGGGTAAAAAATGGCAAGCTGGCCAGGTTGTCCTCGACGCCAGAAGCATGAACTTGATCCCATAACTTCTACCACAGGGAGGCTTCTCTTTTTAATCAACCACCCCTTTACTTTCCTTTCTTTTGATTTTGTAAATCATATCGAGGTGCGCAATTGCTTTTGTGCAACTGCCTCTCTATCGTTCTTCTATCGTTCCTTTGTTTACCTACCTTACTCCTTCTGCTCTTCTACCTATCACTCTGTGTAATCCAGTGCACTACTATTCAACCCCTGAGGTAAGTGTGAGACATACGGGTCCTCTGAACTGTTTGTGAGACGTGGTTGCTTCTCTGCATATTTCACACCATATTCTTTTCTTCTTCTGTTTCCGTTTACAAGAACTTGAACTGATTGTCGCGTCTTCCAGCTCACGGCCGAATTCAATCATGGCTCGAAGCTCGACGCCCCAGGGCAGCCTGCGACAGAGGGGCGCACCATCAAAGAAGCCCTCCGAAGACACTTTTGATCCTAATATCGAGCTCGACAAGCTTGCCAAGGCTGGCGCTCAACGAGCTGCTGCCCAGAGCGAGACCGAGTACAAGGTTGGCCTTATTCTCATCACCATCTTGTCCTTCGTTACTCGATTCTGGGGCATTAGCCATCCTAATGAGGTTGTATTTGACGAGGTGCACTTTGGAAAGGTAGGCCTATCGACTTGACCAATAGCTGATGCGATGGCTCACTTTTTGACAGTTCGCATCTTACTACCTTGAGCGAACCTATTTCTTCGATGTTCATCCTCCATTCGGCAAGCTTCTCTTCGCCTTTGTCGGTTGGCTCGTTGGTTACGATGGAAACTTCCACTTCGACAATATCGGCGATTCCTACATTGCAAACAAGGTTCCTTATGTCGCGTACCGAGCTCTCCCCGCTACTTTGGGTGCTTTGACTGTATCAGTCACATATCTCATTATGTGGGAGTCTGGCTACAGCCTTCCTGCTTGCATCCTCGCCGCTGGGCTGATCCTCCTCGACAATGCCCACATTGGCCAGACGCGCCTCATCCTCCTGGACGCTACTTTGGTCCTCGCCATGGCCTGCAGTCTTCTCTTCTACATCAAGTGGTACAAGCTCCGACATGAGCCTTTCTCCCGAAAGTGGTGGAAGTGGCTCATTCTTACCGGATTCGCTCTGTCTTGCGATATCTCGGTCAAGTATGTCGGTGTCTTTGCCTTTGTTACCATCGGTTCTGCTGTTGTTATTGACCTCTGGGACCTCCTTAATATTAACCGACCTGGTGGTGCCATTAGCCTGCAAGAATTTGCTAAGCACTTTGCCGCTCGTGCTTTTGGTTTGATCATTATGCCTTTTTTGTTTTACCTCTTCTGGTTTCAGGTTCACTTCGCCGTCCTGTACCGATCCGGTCCTGGTGACGATTTTATGACTCCAGAATTCCAGGAGACCCTGAGCGACAACGTCATGCTAGCCAACTCGATCGATATTCAGTACTACGACCAGATTACAATTCGACACAAGGAGACCAAGACTTACCTCCACAGCCATGAGGACCGTTACCCTCTCCGATACGATGATGGCCGTGTCTCATCCCAGGGACAGCAGATTACTGGTTACCCTTACAACGATACCAACAACTACTGGGAAATTCTTCCTGCCAACAACGATAAGCAACTTGGTCGCATTGTCAAGAACCATGATCTGGTTCGCCTTCGCCACGTTGGTACTGACAAGGTTCTGCTTTCTCACGATGTCGCTTCTCCTTACTATCCCACCAACCAGGAATTCACTGCTGTTACCCCCGAGGAAGCTTTTGGTAAGCGAGAGAAGGACACGCTTTTCGAGGTCCGAATCGAGCACGGAAAGAAGAACCAAAACTTCAAGACTGTCGCTGGTCACTTCAAGCTCATTCACAACCCAAGCAAGGTTGCTATGTGGACTCACACTAAGCCTCTGCCTGAGTGGGGTTACAAGCAGCAGGAGATCAATGGTAACAAGCAGATCGCGCCCAGCTCCAACGTTTGGATCGCTGAGGATATCCCATCTCTGCCTGCCGACCATCCTCGTCGCCAGAAGCCTGAACGCAAGGTCAAGTCTCTGCCCTTCCTCCAGAAGTGGTTCGAGCTCCAGCGCGCCATGTTCTACCATAACAGCAAGCTTACTAGCAGCCACCCTTATGCTAGCCATCCTTACCAGTGGCCTTTCCTGCTCCGTGGTGTGAGCTTCTGGACTCAGAGCGAGACTCGCCAGCAGATCTACTTTCTGGGTAACCCTATTGGCTGGTGGCTCGCTAGCAGTCTTCTCGCTGTGTATGCTGGTATTCTTCTCGCTGATCAGGTGTCTCTGCGCCGTGGTGTTGATGCTCTCGACCGCCGTAAGTGATGTCGCAATACTTGTGGGAGAGTAATCTGCTAACTAAATTATAGGAACTCGCTCGCGCCTGTATAACTCTACTGGTTTCTTCTTCCTTGCTTGGGCTACCCATTACTTCCCTTTCTACCTCATGGGACGACAACTTTTCTTGCATCACTACCTTCCGGCTCACCTTGCATCTTGTCTTGTTGCTGGTGCTCTGCTTGAATTTATCTTCAACTCTGAGGCTCCTGAGGAGGTCACTATCAAGGATAAGAAGGGACCCGTTAGCCCCAAGCATCACGTCACCGCTCGTGAGCGCTTCGCCGGTCAGAGCATGCTCGGTGCTTGGATTGCTTGTGGCGCTATACTGACCTTGATCATTGCTGGCTGGTACTTCTTCCTGCCTCTCACTTATGGCTACCCTGGCCTCTCTGTTGATGCCATTCTCCGAAGGAAGTGGCTCGGATATGACCTTCACTTTGCCAAATAGATGGAAGTGGCATCATTTGATCAATCTTGAGTTAAGATATCTGAGCACGTCGGTATTGAAGTGGATAAATCACTCGCATTTTCTCACCAGTCGGGTCGAGTTGATGAAGCCGTCACGACACTTGATTATGGCAGGATTAGTTATGATATATACCGGGTAAATGGATACTGGAGCAAAAGTGCCTGATGAAACTGATCTCCAGTTTTATATGAAAAAAATGCGTGAAGAAGGATGTGTAAGCTATTGAAAGTATAGAGAGGCTAGTCTGATGTTTTGTTCAACATTTGATCATACTACTGTTTCAATTATTGAAGTGCATTTAAGAACTGATACCGTCGCCTCAGCGTAGCGGGGCTTGACAGGGGAGCCGCCGTATTATATGCCAGAATCCCTACGAGATGGGCAGCCATGGATGATAATTAGCTGATGTTCTCCCAGTCATCAAGTGTTTCCGTGCTCGATCACTTGTCAGAAAAGACCAAAGAACAGATGCCTTGCTCTTCAATGTAGATTGAGGATGAGAGAAAATTAATTTAGAGTTTTCCCTCATATACAGGTTGGAATCTTGCAATCGCATGATATGCCTCCTATGACGATGACAGGCTGTATGCAGGTGGGCTGCGAAAGAGGCTGAACCCAGATACACTGTAAATTACAAAACTTTAGTCGACATAAGCCAAGCAAGGGATGTTAATGTCAATTGTGCCATCAACATCGTAGCCAACGATGATTTTTCTTCTCGGATGATATCTCGTGCTCCTGTCCGCTAAATGACTAAATCACGCTGACGTAGCGCCAATCTTACCAATTGCCTTCTTTATGATGTTGCTTTGCTGTCCTCATAACACGCATAAAGAACCATGGTCTCGCATTCGAACCGCCTCTACCTGCGTCGCCTCCTCCGCTCACGCTTCCCCAAGATAATCTTTATCCTCGTCGTCATAATCAATATCCTCGATGTCCTTCGAATACATAGAAAGCTCCTCGATGCCGATCGCACTCCAGCCCCGAAGCTCTCGCAACCTCCAGAGCGCATCTATATTGCGAGCATGCACTTCAACAACGAGCGCGTGATCAGAGACCATTGGGGTCCTGCGGTGATACAGCTTGCCAAGCTTTTCGGGCGAGATAATGTTTTCGTTAGTGTATATGAGAGTGGGAGCTGGGACAAGACGAAAAGGGAGCTGCATAAGATGGCTCAGGAGCTCGGGACGCTGGGAGTGCCGCATCGTGTGGAGACGTCGGATGTTACGCATAAGGATGAAATTGACAATCCAGAAAGGGGGCACGGCTGGATCGATACCCCCAGAGGGAAGCGTGAGCTGAGGAGGATACCATATCTCGCAAAGCTGAGAAATAGGACGTTACAGGACTTGATAGACCTGTCCAAGAAAGGAGAGCATTTCGATAAGGTTCTCTTTCTCAACGATGTCATCTTTACGGTATGCCATTTTATTCTGCCAGAGTGTTCCGCGTCTCACACAGTTTATTACAGACAGACGACGTTCTCAAGCTACTTGGCACGAATGGCGGCGACTACGCTGCAGCTTGCTCGCTCGATTTCTCGAAACCGCCTCAGTACTACGATACGTTTGCGTTGAGGGACACAAATGGACACACGCATGCAATGCCAACATGGCCGTACTTCAAGGGCAGTGTTTCACGGAACGCGCTTGTAAATCACTTAGATGCTGTGCCTGTGGCAAGCTGCTGGAATGGAATCGGTTTGTGTCCTTTTGCGTAAAGACGAATACTTCATCACTGACTGCCTCTTAAGTTGCTATGCCCGTGGAACCATTCACGTCATCCTCAAAGCTGCGCTTCAGAGGTATTCCAGACTCTTTGGCTGAGTACCACCTGGAAGGTTGCGAATGCTGCCTTATTCACGCAGATAACCCCCTCTCCAAAACCAGAGGTGTATATCTCAACCCTCATGTCCGTGTAGGCTACAACCTACCCGCATACCAAGCTGTGCACCCTGAGAAAGGCGCATGGGTGTCAACATGGCAGATATTTTCCGGTCTCTGGATCAACCGCATAATGCGGTGGATTTCGTCGCCGTTTGATGCATGGGTGGTTAGAAGACGTGTGGCGGAGTGGGAGAAGTTAGGGGGGAGAGAACCTGGTGAGTTTTGTCTGATCAATGAGATGCAAGTTCTTGTTGAAAGAGGTTGGGCACATGTTTAGATGTTTGGTCAAGAGGAGGAGCATGATGGTAAGATACCCATAAAATCAAATAGAAGGAGTGTCTAGTCTAAGTTCAAGGTGAAAAGCGCCGGGCTATGCAGAAAAAATCCAACCCCGAACCAACGAAACTACGAACAGATGATAACATATTATATAGACAAACCAGCCATGCACATATCTCGAAGCCTGACCGAATAGCCAAGAACTTTCCCCATGACACCTGCACCTAGGATCAGCCTCTCTCATTCTTGACTCCTTTTCTTCTCGTTGTTCCTTTAAGCAACATGAATTCGACCAAGTTGGTGAACACGAAGTCTTTCAATCATGTCATCGGCCGAATCATTGGGATGTTCCTACCTCTGGCTTATGAGCTTACCTTCGGTCGAGCTAGGAGGTGGATGAAAGTTGATCGATCAGCTCGAGAAAGTTATACCGACCGCCCAGCAATAGTTATTTTCGCTTAATTCTCGTTTTATCCTCCTCTTCACTCTAAAATCGAGCTTTAGTGGTATCAGGTATTAACTAGATATCAAATGCAAGAAATAAAGCATTGGAGGAAGCAAGAGGTATTTCAGATTCAAGATAACACTTCTGCGGGGGAGGTGTTGAAAATATATGCATTACAAGCCTCCAAATCTTCACAATCAGCGACAGTCATAACACGAAGCGCACGGAGAGGACCTTTGTGTACCCTGGTCGTGGAGTCTGCAGTTTCTGTGTCCTCGTCTGAGTCTTCATCCGATTCCCAATCTGATTCCTCATCCGAATCTTCGTCGGCTCAGACTTGGAAGACAGGAAGGGCCAGCGAACTGTCTCTGCAGTAAGGGCAGTAGCTTTCTCCGGGTCTGAAATCCTTTGCGGCAGGATAGAGTATCCATTCTCCATGCGTCCTAAGCTTTCAAGATGGGGACCCCGTGGAGTGAAAGACCTCAGAGACTGGCCATAATATTCCCGCATCATGGTACATGGTTTAGCCGCGTGATAACGGACTGTACGAGGGGGCAACTTTGCAAGTGAGGGCTTTCTCGGAAGGATTTCTCCAGTATTGATTCACAACTCATTAACATCTCCATCATGTGTTGGTCTGACCTCTGCAATTGGCGGTTGAGGCGGTGATGCTCTAGTCCACCAACGAACACGTCGCGTTATACACGAACGTGACCAAGAGAGATATGTCGTGACTTCTTGCTGGGCGACTTTTATTGCTTTCTGTATGTGAGTCACTCTCCCAGTTTCAAGATATGCTAGAGTTTCCTGCAGTCCTCGGGCTCTGGGGCATTCAACTTGTCCACTAGCGGCGGATGCAGTTTGGGCCTGTCCATGGAACGGCATTTTGTTGCAGCGGATTGATCAGAGTACAAAGAAGAAAGGTCTTTGTCAAACTACATTGAGTGTTTGGAGCTTTTTTTCATTTTCGTCTTCTGCCAGAAAAGAGTGTGTGATTATGTGTTCAACAGAAGAAGTGCAGGAGTTTATGTGTCTTTCTGCTGTGAGCTTGTTCACTGGCATCTTCCTATGAACAAAGGGTTATGTACATACCCATGGTTTCTGTCCCAACTTCATAGGTATTTGAATAGTCTTTGAGCATGTTGAACAAGAATATGATGAAAGTATTTGTTAATTTGCTCATCGTCCTTAGCAGTAGTTCATCATTCGGACAGAGAAACAGCCTTACTTTTCAACCTCAACAATCAAGTATATAGTCCGTCGCAATTCCATATGGCTTCGCAAAGTTCTAAATCTTAAATCTCAACAATCTCCTCTTTGTAATACAGAATTTCTTCAGACCACGGTTCCGCGCCATTACAAGAAACTGCACTTTGTCTACCACCCTGTCAGCACTATGTGTCGTAATATATACTACGACTATGCAGAGTGCAGCCACTCGAGATACATACGATATGACCATTGCTGGCGTGATCGCTGGGAAACATGTTGCCCCTGCTTTTCCTTCCCAGGGGTATTCCCTTATCGTGATAGTCACAGGAGTACCGATGATCACTATCCTATGCACGGTATATGCCCTAACTGTGAGAAATTAAGAAAACAGAGATCTCGCCGAGACTACGAAGGCTTTACTGCTCATCAAACTCATGGTATTGGGGCCTCCCAGGGGACGAGACAGGCGCAGGCACCGCCGTCTGTTGGAGGTCAACAAGGAGTGAAACCTCCTAAGAGAGCCCACCAGTATTGGGGTTATCGAGAGCATCCTCAAATGAGTATGGAACCGCAGCAGACACGCCCTCATTCTGCAGCGGTTAGATCATACAATAATCCCCCAGGGGTATACATCAGGAACCATTCACCCGCATCAGGCCTGGATTCAACACAGGTAGGTCCATCATCTCAAGGAATCGAGCTAACCAATCTGCAGTCCAGAAGCCACTCTGAAGATCCCTACTCAGGATTTCCCGAGCGCAAGAAGTCCATTCGTGGTCATCAAGTAGGTAACAAGGTCATCATGGATAAGTCCGCACCGGCGCCGCCGTGCAGAGTGTTGGAGCTGGCAGGTCCCAGCAGATCTAGGAATGTGCCAAACAGTACCAGGAGGGCTGGGTGTGTGAGAGATCCCGTGGGTCGCTCTCATAGCGTATCTCCTCTCACGGAAGAGGAGAGAAATGCTCCGATGGTCGATATACCGGAGCATGACGAGTATGCGTGGATTTGACTTTGGTATGTAGGCTCGATGTCTTGATGATTTGGCGTTGGTGTTTGGGATGGGCTGGATAGAGGTCCGCGACGTCATAAAATCACAAAAATTAGCAAAAAGAAATTCGTTACTTCGACTTATTTGTATTCATGCTATTTGTTATTTATGTGATCGTCAAATGAGAATTGACCCAAGAAAATGCAAATGGACATTGTCCGGCTCATGACTTACAATAGGCACTCATGCCGAAGACTTTTTAAGGTAGGTAGACTTCGTCGATGATACAAAGATCATGGATTTGCAACGTGATATGAAAATTGGTATAGTACAAGCTGATAGCTTTATGGTTTTTGATGGTTAAACTAAGTTCAACACCGAGTGTCACTATTGTCCACAGGCCTCATACCAGATTTTCTCGCTTCTACATCATTCAGCTATACTATGCATAGGCACGCCACATCAGACACAGGTACATATCGAAATTAATATTGCAGTCTGGGGCTATAGATAGACAGGCAGCAACTTCAGGGCACTTTTGCAAGGGCCCATAGCTAAGCAGGATCTAGATAGTTGTTAATACTGATCGCTACTAGGATCTTGTATTCGCGACATGGATCATCAAATCTATGTCATTGTCAAATCAAATCTCAATTCGCGGGTGTGGTATCCTGATTCTCATGCTCTGTGGATATGAAAGTTGGCAAGAAGCTCGTTTGGATCAAGGCCCTAAGACACGTAACATCATCAACAATCAAAATGAGTGAGCTTAAAACGTACGTAGTTCATGTTAGAATCAAATGATGTTACTGGTCAATCCCAAGAATCGACAAAATTGCGTACGTATCCCCTGCGAACTAGAAATACGGATGCCTTGGGAATGGGTTCACCACTCGAGGCATCCAAATTTGTCCCCAGACACGAGAGGGCTTCGATAGGCTGCTCGATAAAATAGGCTCTGATTGGTTCATGATTGGGACTTTAAAAATGGCTGATACATAGGACTTGATGCCATCGTACATGACGAAAGGTCCCTGAAGTGAATGAGTGATCAATTACTACTAGGGCTGGAATGAAACGCCAAGCTTGCGCGGATATTTACGTAGTCGGTGGTTGTTTTTTATGGAAAGGGTGCATATTGCGTACGTGGATCTGGGTTAGTTGCGACGAGGAATAAGGTGATGGTTTCTAAACTTGGCAAATGGTACCGACTGATACGATGGCTTCATTTTGTTACGAAAGAACCTTTCTGTACTTGTGCTATCCCTGAACAGATATGCCAAGCGGGAAACTCTACTGACGCGTGATTACTGACGCAGATTCTAGAGAGTGTGCAAACGGGCGTCAACGATGACTCGACTTAACTTGATCAATTTGACTCTTTAGATGTGGCGGATGCGGAGTCCGGCCGGTCAATCTAGGACAACCGGCCTCAATCTGGGACGGATGCTTCAGGGCAGAAGCTCTGAAGGGTTAGCAGTGCGATGAAATGCAATGCAACAGCTTGGAAAAAGATGGGGGATGGGGATCCACGCTCATAACCCAAAAGGGAAATCGCCGGCCATTGAGTCAACGGTGACATGGCCTTCGTTTCGACCAACCCCTGCGGAGAGAAGCAGCCCTATGCGTGGAGTAAATACAGTCTCAGTCCATTGGCTGTGGGCCGATGCGATGGGAAAGGAGGCGTTTGTGGTGGCCAGTCAATAGAGACAGAAACAGGAACAAGTTGAGGAGAATTATGTGAGTCCGGTATGTCTTGTGTTGAATCCAGATGCAGTCGAAGTGAGATGGTGGTGATGCTTGGTACGCGTGTGAGTCGTCGTGTCCTCTTCATCCAAGGTTGTCAGAAGATCATGTGCTGTTTTAAGCGCTGGGGTTTGTCTGCTGAAAAGGTTTGGAGAAGATAATGCATGCTTCAGTGAGTCTCCCTCCCCCGAACTTCAAAAAATTCCTGGACCATCAATCAAAACAATTCGAGATTCTCAAGCCCCTGGCAAATCAATCCGCATAGAAAGGTGCAGAGTGGCTGCGCAACGCCATCTATTGCAAGGCACAGCCGTCAGAGAGGGCTGAGGTGGAGGGTGGAAATGTAATGCATCGACTGCTGCAACACCAATGCATCTCGTCAATTCGACACCATCAACGAATGGAATAGCGGCTAGTTTATGCTACCGTAGCGTCAACGCCAATGAGCTAGCAGAGTGTGACTGTAAGATGTCGGAATGGCCACACGAGCATCATTCGGAAGAGAGGTGAACGCTGAACACCAAGCAATAGGGCAAGTCTGAGAATAATCAAGGTATACGCACACAAAAGAACAGTTCTCTGATGACTTCAAATAATCATCAAGGCCATTATATCAACAATACTCGAAATATTGATCTCGTTGGCACTCAGTCCAGAAGAATCTCGAGTTCTGTCCGCACTTCCTAAGTAAACCAAGCCGCTCTATCACTGACAGTCAACGGTCACGGACCACCAAAGAGATGCGCGCGGTGTCGATCCCTGCAGACTCTCCGCAAGGCGTTTTCCATGTTCATAATAATGACAATGGCACGAGTGGTTGCCAAACCACCCAGATCCGACGTCACTGCAAATGAACTAGTTAGCACAACTAAACACGATGTTCTACTTCCCCCTTGCTTTTGTTGTGATCGTGACCACCAATATTAGAATTGGGTTCGTTTAAAACATGAGCCTATCTGAAACCGAAATGAAAACAAACGCCGTCATTTCGCGGAGAAACAGACGGCCACGACAGTCGATACGCAATGCTATTGTTTCTGGCCACCAATCTATCACCAATTTCTCCTTGGCTTTTCCCTTGGATCAATAACAAGCTTGGAAATTCTTCTGCCTCATGCGCCTCGGCAATGGATAGATAGAACTGGATGATGTGCAGTGAACCACAAAGGTTCTAAGGGCCCCAGGAGAGGAGCGGTCGGATCTGACGGAGTTTGTGGGGATAGAGAAAGGTCATTTGTCATAGTCGAGGTACTCGAAACCATACCTCCGAGTCTGACTCTGTGAGGCTCTGCGGGGGAATTGCAGCGAGTTATACTGTCGAATTCTCGGGAATTGGAGAACCAAAGGGATTTACACTCTGAGAGGCTGTCGATTCTGTTAGTGATTGAAGTACTGCATCCTGGCGTCTCCTATCACACTTAACCTTACGCAGGGGGGGGGTCCTGCGCCTCAGCCCGTACCATGCTCAAAAAGGATTTAGCGTCCAGGATTTTAGGCAACAGTGGCCATGGGCTGAGAGATTGCGGAGCCCATTTCAAGTCGGTTTCTAAGCATAACCTCGCATCCATAGACGCTGCCCGCTTCGCCCTCTTCCTCTCTTTAAACCTCTCTCAATCTCACTCTCACTCTCACCAATTTCGTCGCTATCCTGAGGCCGCCACCAGCTTCATCTCAATTCCCCTGGTCTCTTTCCGCTCAGTTTACACACCCTGCGGGTACCGAAATTGTACACCCCGTTGGTCAACCCTCATATACCCTTTTCCGCCCCGTCCTCTTCCTTCCTCCAGTTCCACCTGCCTTTCGCATCGCCAACATTCAACACTGTGTTTGTTTCATTTATCAATATCTCACGCGTTTGTCACTCAACGTCTCGTCTCGCCGAGTCGTCTTACCGCCTGAGCAATATATTATTTAGTCCATCGCTCGCCTTCCCTGTCGTTCTATCCTCTTGCGCCACCTCCACCACATAGGTCCCTCGACATCAAGGCTGCATACATCTTCCATCTCTGACCTGGTACGGTTTATATTTTATATCGTCTTGACATCTCAGTCTCATCCATTCACGTCGACTTTATCTTGTTCTCAATTTTCCCTGGAGTTACTTTCAACTTCTGGTATTGGTCAATCATCTCCGTGTCCCGATCTGGCCTCGATCAACGTCTAGGCCTTTTCGTCTGGGTGTGAGGTTTGGGAACCACGACTGTGACTCACTTCCCCGTCCTTCACTACCAAGCACTTGCTTGCATCAAAGGTCGCGCTCTTGAACTAACGGGACTCCCCGTCTTAGCTTCAGGACATCTGTGGCCATCTGTCGACTCTCTTTTTATCTCATACCCACCTCGCGTCTAAGTCATGTCCTTCTCCCACCCTCGTCGAAGGACTCCGGTGACTCGCCCGGACAGCGACACCGAGAGTGCCTTGTCCCTTAAGAACAGCTCTGCCCTCCGCAAGGGTGCGACCTTCCACTCTCCCACTTCATCATCATCGACTCTGGACGTCGCATTTGTTCCTCCTACTCTGCCTCGAGCCCAGTCCCACTTGGATGATGTCGTTGATGCCAACTGTCGGCGTGTGGCCTTGGCTCTGAACGACATTGACGAGGCTTTATCCCTGGATCAGCTCTCCCTGTCGCCAAAGTCTAAGATCAAAACTCTCCGAGACACCAGTCTCCCCATCCCTCGTGGCTTCCTCGAGGGACCGATCGTCGACCCCAAGATGACGAAGGAGGAGGAGAGGCGCGTTCTGCGCCCTCGTTCTGTCCGTCACTCACGGCACCATGAGTCTGATAGCGGTTTGGGCACATCTGTGGCTTCCACAAACGAGAAGCGGGGTGCAGTCCCTTCGTCAAAGAAGGAGGCAAAAGTGCAAACACGGTCTGCCATCACAAGATCCGTTGCCGCATCATCGGAAAAGCTCCCATCTCTGGGACCAAAGGCTATCAACCGCATTCACGAGCATACTTTGCGCCCTTTGTTGGCAAAGCCGACTCTCAAAGAGTTTGAGCCCATTATTCTTGACATCCCACGACGAATTCGATCAAAGGAAATTATTTGCTTGCGAGATCTTGAAAAGACCTTGATTTTTATGGCACCGGTAAGTCAGCTTCTGACTGGTTTTGGCGTTTGGGAAAATACTTATCGGAATTTGTATTTGAAGGAGAAAACCAAGTCAGCAACTTTGTACCTGGATTTCTGCCTTACGTCCGTCCAATGCATTCAAGCGACCGTCGAATACCTCAGCGACCGCGAGCAAATTCGACCTGCTGACCGGCCTTACACTAACGGATACTTCCTCGACCTTAAGGATCAGATTCTACAATACGGAAAACAACTTGCCGCTAAGAACAGCGGCGACGACATGGATATCGACGCGTATGTACCCAGCTTTGTTCCTTTGGACTACCCAACTAACTCCCACCAAAGATCTGACGAGATCAAACTCATTGGTGGTCTCCACGAAGGTCGCCCTGTTGAGCTCGTACGCGTCCGCAAAGACGGCACATGCATCTCTCTGGACACTGGTAAACCTGTGGAGATCGACAACGACTCGCCAATGCAAGTGAAGCGCTCCCTAAGCCAGCAGCTGGAAGACGAGGAGGAGATTCAGCGATCCATGGCCCGCCGCAAGAAGAATGCTTCACCTGAAGAACTCGCTCCTAAGAAGTGCCGCGAACCCGGCTGCAACAAGGAGTTCAAGCGTCCTTGCGATCTTACCAAGCACGAGAAGACTCACTCTCGCCCATGGAAGTGTCCTGTTCCAACTTGCAAATACCACACTTACGGATGGCCCACTGAGAAGGAAATGGACCGTCACCACAACGACAAACACTCTGCTGCCCCTGCCATGTATGAGTGCATGTTCAAGCCTTGCCCTTATAAGTCGAAACGTGAATCCAACTGCAAGCAGCACATGGAGAAGGCCCATGGCTGGACCTATGTTCGAACCAAGACCAACGGAAAGAAGCTCCCCTCAGTCGCTGGTAGCGTCCAGCAACAAACTCCTCCTCTGGGCAACATGTCCACACCTTCTTCTACTGAATACAACGGTGTACCCACTCCTCCTCAAAACGACGTGACACAATTTGTTGGCGGCGACTTCCCTCTGTACCCTAATGAGTCAGACTGGATGTCGATCAACAACATTCCCACTGAGACGCTGCACCTGGACCTGGGTATGGATTCGACGTCGCCTGCTTCAGCTAGTTCCTACGAGCAGTACGCGCCTTACCAGAACGGCTCGGCTTTCATCCTCGATAACGAGGACCTTTATGCTGCTCATATGCAGCTCCCAGCTCAGCTTCCCACCCCTGAGCAGGCTATTGTGTATAATCCCACTCCTAAGATGATGCAGCAGCAATTGTCTATGTATCAACAACCTCAGCAGCAGGTTCCCATGCAGACTGCTGCTCCTCACTTTTCGCCAACTGGTCAGGAAACCGCTATGCTCTTCACCCCGAACTCACTACGGGATGTTGACGAGGGATTTGACGACTCCTTTGCAGGAGACGGAATGGACTTTCCACTCTTCCCTAACGGCAATGGCAATGGTATGACCAAAACCAACGATTACCAGTCCCTGTTTGGTGAAATTCCCAGCGCCAACCTGGGCTTCTCCCAGAACTCTCAGGACATCTTTCCAATGATGGACTGGTCGAACGTTGATTTCTCGCAGAATCTCGGAGAATAAGAATTCGACTTTCTGTCATTGAACTCACAAATTAATGAGTAAAGGGGTACTTACTCAAAATTGTATAATGTTCCCCAACAAAATTGCCAAACATTTTTTTGGTTTGATGAGACACGACATTTCTATAGGCTATCCTGTGCGGGATAGTGCTTCTTCATGTATTGCAGACGTTTGTTAACTCCTTGAGCTTGTTTTTACCTCAGGTTGAGATTTGGTATGGGGGAAATGAGCCAACAGGGCTCAGCAATGGTTTTCGGTGAATATTATTATTAGCAGTCAGATTGGGTATTGGAGTGCAACACCATCTCACGTCAATGCTTCGCAGTGCATTTCAATTCCGCAAAGAATTGGTTTTAGCTGGTATAGATATCGCCTCTCTTTCCTGTTTTTGGGATAGAAATACACACCCATACAAGCGCAATGGATGTTTCACAAGTGACTTGAAGATATCCTTCCATCTTTAAAGTATGAGTCAGTTCTAACGACGGCCGTCCATTATCTTATCATGATTTGGTCCCGTGGTTCTCGTTCTTGTGCTTTATATGGCCGAAGCAAGATTAATTCATGACTAACGATGTAATTCATTGCTCGTGCTTTACCCTGAAAGCAAAAGTTGATGTTAAATTGCCTTTACGTGAATTCAATTGATATGGAATACACTAAATCGTGAGCTCAAAAAATACCCCTGAAGTGTATGCCCAGTGCAGGGTAGATGGAACTCATTATATGGTGGGTCCATGATATTTCGCTTCCAGTAATAGATCAATCAAACTGCGCCAGGTTTATCATTTCTTCAAAGGTGTCTTCGCTCTTCCAGCAACACGCAAAATGTGCGGAATTCATGCTACTATATCCTCAGGGACCGAGCAAAGACTCTCATCCGAGTTAGAGCGATGTCTGGTGAAAAGAGGACCAGATCACACCGGAACTGTCAAGACACAGGTTAATGATCTCTTTCTGACGTTTACCTCAACTGTGTTGTCGCTGCGAGGTGATCATATCACGAAACAGCCGCTTGTGGACCCTGTGACCGAATCTGTTCTATGCTGGAATGGAGAGGCTTGGGGTATTCGAGGAGAATCTGTTCAAGGGAACGACGGTGAAGCTATTCTTGTCTTGCTGGCTGAGGCGAGTCATGGCGCAGGAGACGTCCTGGATATCTTGCGGGCCATCGAAGGACCTTTTGCCTTTGTCTACCTGGACAAACCTGCCAAACGGCTTTACTACGGACGTGATCGACTGGGCCGTCGGTCGTTGCTCGTTAAAGATGGTTCTCCATTTGTTTTATCAAGTATCGCTGAGACACCGGTCGATGGATGGACCGAGGTCGAGGCTGATGGATGCTATACTCTGGAGTTGTCCAAGAGCGACTTGTCCAGCGGATTGGTACCAGACCGACATGACTGGACTGCCGATACTTCTTTGGTAAGTTGTGCGTGAGTATTACCCCGAAAAGCCTGCTACTTACGTCTTCAGGTGTCGAGCATCGGTGTTTTCAACGAGGATGTACCGCATCAGACTTTCGTTCTTGAGCAATGTTCGAGATCTGTGCAAGAGCTGCATTCCCGCTTAGTAGAATCTCTTCGATTACGAGTGCTGGATGTGCCCCAACCTCCAAAAGCTACACCTACGGATGCGAGGGTCGCAGTGCTATTCTCAGGTGGTCTTGACTGTACAGTCCTTGCGCGTTTGTGTCATGACATGATTCCTGCGGATCAGTTCATTGACCTAATTAACGTCGCATTTGAAAATCCGAGGATAGCAGGACAATTTAAGAACCTCTCTCGAGAGGAACTTTATGAAAAGTGTCCGGATCGAATGACGGGAAGAAATGCGTTTGAAGAGCTCAGCCGCGTCTGCTCTGGTAGGATATGGCGCTTTCTGACTGTATGTGAACGTGGATTGACGTTGGGATAGATGACTGACAGAGGGCAGGTAAACGTGCCTTATGCCGAGAATCTCGAGCATAGAGCTGAAGTCATTCGTCTCATCCATCCTCACAACACAGAGATGGACCTGTCGATTGCATGCGCTTTATACTTTGCTGCAAGAGGAAAAGGACTTTGTGAAACAACAGCCGACTTGAATCCACAGCCTTATAGTACCACAGCGCGAGTGTTGCTGTCTGGTCTGGGTGCTGATGAACTCTTTGGTGGATATGGTCGACATGGCGTAGCTTATACACATCGCGGCTACGAAGGAGTTGTAAAAGAGCTTAAGCTTGATGTGAGTCGACTTGGAAAGAGAAACCTCGGCCGAGATGACCGGGTTATGGCGCACTGGGGTCGAGAAGTGCGATTCCCCTATCTTGATGAGCGTATTGTCAAGTGGGCGATCGAATCACCTGTGTGGGAGAAATGTGATTTTGAAACGCCTGGTGGTGAAGGACGTCTCGATGCCGAGAAGCGAGTGTTGCGGCTCCTCGCACAATCTCTTGGCATGAGCTCTGTTTCGAAGGAGAAGAAGCGAGCTGTAAGTATCAACATGGTTTCAGTGATTTCTTGCTAATGAGTTGCAACAGATACAATTCGGTGCGAGAACGGCCAAAATGGAGAGCGGAAAGGTCAAGGGGACGACAGTGCTTTCAGCTTGATGTCTACCTAGTCGAGTGACTTGGATACTTTGGGAACAACTCAGCAGTGATGATTCTTCAGATACTTCTGAGACATATGCAACCATGGGCCAAGCATTGACTGGAAGTTGTGTGTTTGCCGTTTATCGACTGCTAACCCTCTTTTCGGCGTGTTTATGCATGGATCATGTCATTGAAGTTGTAAAGGCAAGTCTGAGCTGAGATAATCGGAATTGAGTTTCGGTGGAGGGTGATAGATTGATAGATAAGTCATGGCATGAATATGATGATCCTTGAACAATGATGCAAGATAACGCTCGACCCCTGCGGCGTAGCGAAGGTCAGAGGCTGTAGCATGTGGTAGCATCGAAGCAAGGAGGCAGCCCAATGCAGTCAAGGCCCATGTCTTCAACCGCCAAAAGCTTCGAATATCAATGGCATGAAACAAGCGCAGAACCCAATCACGCCTCGCCAAGAACAGCATGCCATCATTCGATACCGAGAGAGCCGGTGGGATACACCAAAATTAGCAGGGCGTTCCACTGTTTTCAGTTGGCCACCGTCCAGCCGCCGCAGAAAACAGTGGTTGTGGTGCGACGTGCCCCTGCATCTGAACGCATTTTAGGCCCGCGTTTAGGCCTCTGAAGCGGAAGATCGATACGATACGAGGAGAAAACCCCCCTGCGCTGTGGATGGAATGGGAACTGGCGCGCGCCAAAGGGCAGAGGTCAGGACAAGAAAAGATCGATCGAATTCCTTCTTTTCCTTCTTCTCTTATTATTTCAGTTGTTCCTCGTTGTTTTCGGTCTTTCGTTATTCTTGATCAACTCATTTTATTCTTTCGTTTTTGACTGTCTTAGTATTCATTCTTTATTTCCTTTCACTCTTTCTTACTACAAATACAGCACAGCACAGCACAATCGAGGCATCCGATTAAACCGCATCTCATTCATTTATTCCACATTGACCTCATTATACTTCTTCATGCTTAACAAGTTCATCGACGTAAAGGACCGAGATTCCTACTCAACCTTCACATCGGCAACTGGTATCAGCATTCTCACATCATTCTTCGCCGAAGAAACCGACGACATGCGTAAAGGAACTCGGCCACCACCTCTAAACCTCAGCATCGTCACGAGGCCGAGATCTCTGCCGCGGTTATCAACAACACCAATTGCTAGGGAGATCACACCGTTGCTTACACCTCTACCTGAAGAAATTGAGGAGCCACCGGGTGCTGTGGTCAGAGCTGTGAGGGTCGCGGTGGATTTTATGCAGATTGTTTCATGCCTGCTTGTTATTTTGATGCTGGCCATCTTTCTTGTTTCGTATTCTGGACCTGCAGTTTCCAGCTATGGGTATGTAATATATCCCTTTATCGTGATTTACGAACCACAAACTCACACCAAGACTTGCAGCATCAAGGCGTTTGTACTCATTGCGGCTCTGGCCTGTGATGTAGGCCTTGGCATGTGGTCTATTGTGCACCACGACAGACCCTGGTCTGGCCCTGCAGTCCTACTCCGAACATTCACAGCGTCAGTGCTCCTTGGCAGTCTCGTATCTTTCCTTGCAGTGGAGAGGGTGTTCCCGTCAGACTACACATACTGGGGTCTGCCCCTTTCGCAAACTGGTGCACCCGTCCTCGCTCTCGTCTCTGCTATCTTGTAAGTAACTTTTATAACTAAACGAGTGATATGTACTAATTTGATATAGGGGATGGGATATTGTTCACGTTGTTCTGTCGCAACAAACTGTCGAGTGCTGGGCCCGTATGTGCTCCTGGGGACACCGGCAGATGCTTCGACGTCGATGGCTATCGAGCAGGGGGCATAGAAGGGGACGAAGCGGACCCTGGTGGTTTAACTCGCGGCAGACGGCTTTGGAAAAGCGAGGCTGGACCTGTGTTTCGGTCTCATGAGTTATGACTTTCCTTTCCTTACTGTCTGAAAGGGGGAATGAGAAATATTAAGCTGGGGAGTATGTATTCGATCACATATCCCACTATTGGATCTATGACATCCATGTATGTTGGAACACAAGGGAGACTATGAAAGTGGAGGTAATGTTCTTGTCCTCATCATGAGGTTGGCAAGAAGAGCACACAACATAGAGCACACATCTCATGAATAAAGTTTCTTGATTCAATCATTTTCAGCTTGTTTCTGATACAGTGCAAAAGTATTGATGATGAAGACCACAGGGAGTTCTGAGAACAGCATCAAACTATGATGTGGCTGTTAATCTCAGCGACCTACTATGATCGGGAAGAACTTCACAGCATTTATCGGGACAGCCCCCCCGGGTGGATGGTAGCAATTTGTTTTACGAATAGAACAATTTCATCAAATGTCTATGCCACAATAAGTCTAGTTTCCCGTGTGAATGCTTTTCGATGAAGGTATAATTGATCGCTTGCCGACGGGAAGTTTAGGGTGTGTATGCACCTCAGTCTGTACACAAAAGCGGGTTATCAAGCGAACATGCTGCTTCACTCTTTTGCATGACTATCAACAGTGTTTGGCATGTTTCTTCTTCTATTGGCGTGTCATTCAATATCCAGCGGATGTCGCTTTTATTTGATGAGCATTCTGCACTCGTACGTAAGGCCTATAACGTATTTGGAGCAAAGCCCATCACTTCTTCATGCTCGATCACGCTCTCTATTCAATGGAGACTGATATATTTCACTTGGACGGGATTGCCGAGCAATAGCGTTACGGGTGAAAAAAGTGTAAATACGGTCTATTTGGAATTCTGGTGGATGCCTATAGTTCATGGCCAAGATGGCGTCGCGAGACCCATTTCAGAGTCATGACTTGTACATAAATTTCTTACTGCAGCCAACGACCGAAGTACGAGAGTAAGACCTCACCAACCCTTCAGACCATTGCCTACCCTCTCGCTTGACGGCACGTATTGAGGAAACCTTGATGCATGGACATATAGAAACAGAACAACGCAGAACATGATTGTCAGCAAGGATGGTCCATGTGGATATGTACTAAAACAAACCCAGCTCCTAGGTCAGAAACAATAGCTAAAGCCATCACCGCTGCCACCAACAAAGAACCGTGCGTGAGCCGCTATTTTGTTGTTGGGCTACCAGATCCTGAAACCTCGGAGCTGTAGGTACATATTTCCTGCTGAGTGAAAGACTGCTTCTAGACTGGTAGCGGCTCTTCAATGATCCACTACCAAGACTATGCGAGTGGTTTGGCTGGCGCAGCTCTGGAATTGCACAGGGGACCGGACTGGAAGAAATGTTTACAAGAGAGGCCATCATGAACGGTTGAATGTGCTGGAGAGCATTAACGTCATCATGTTACACTATATCAAACTGTTGCTATGTTAACACTGACTCTACTATTGCACTATATCGGATGCACCCGAACACACCTTAGCTGACAGATCACGACAGGGAAAATATTCATCAACAGGGAAGAAAATACTGTCGATCTGCCGAAGCTCAAAACATCCCAGCAATTGTTTCAACTCCACAACCCCAGAACCCTCCCCTCCTCCATAAACCTCGATATAGTTGTATCACATAAACCACATCCCCACACAGCTTAAAAATAGAGACATATAAACAACTCACTCATGCAGGTTTCTCCAAGGGCAATCCTTGATATTCTCACTCGGAACAAAAAACTCAGCTGAATTGCGCAGTGCAGCTTTCTCAGGCCTGAAACATGCTGTTGGTTTAATTAAAGAAACGCCTCGTCGTGATGGCTTTGCCTCTTTCGGTAAGTAGTGAGCTGATTTGTTGGATGGACCAGTGCGGCCCGAGAAATGAAACATTGTAACTGTGACTATGCAGATAAACCTCCTTTTTGGTGGAATCTAATTTAACAGCCCGACTTCCGATCGGAGCTTGCTTGTGGGCAGGACATCGAGCGGACTTGATCATTGTTTCACGAGCATAATGAATGGACGACTAAGTTATGCTTATCGAGTGAAGTTTGAGATTGAAAGTTTGTAGTTGATGTAATATTTTGTTTAATGTCAACACGCTACAATGCCAATATGAGTGATCAATAGACAGATAACAACAAAAGACATGAAGACCTCTTCCAAGTATATTATTACTAAAGCTCTATAATAGCCACCTCATATCAAGAACAGCTCAGCACTCAAGCAACAGCCCGTATACAAGTGCGAGTGCACAACTCGACTCGTCAACAACATGCACATCGAGGAATTAAGCCAACCAAGTCCAGTGCGTGAACTCACACCAGCCTGCTCCTGGTTAGCTCCTCGCAAGCATATCCATCTATCAGCTTGACCTTGGCCTAAAAACATCCAGACTCAGCTTGTGCTTGGACCTCTCAACACTATCACCGGCATCGCCTGACTAGCAGGGAGAAACGGAGACAGTAATGTAACTTTGTAGACTGGGCCGTCTTGAAAAATATTTGGTGACCATATGATAAAAATATCCTCGGCTTCGTAGACAAGAATCATGATGGCTATATAAACACTCTTGATATCCCTTACAATCAACTTTTTCATCGGCATCTCTCTCTTCTATCAACCTCTTTAACTTACATTCGCTTCAAGCCTCAAAGGCATATTAACACTCTTTTACTTCTTTCAACCAGTTCAACTAAACAAGCACTCTCTATCTTACTACCAAATCTCCTACCACATCATCAAAATGTATTTCTCCAAGTTCCTCGTCACTCTGGCCTCGATGGCCTCTATGGCTTCTGCCATCCCCGCTCCTGATGCCCTCCTCGATACCACTCCCAACATCTCCCCCAGCGACTTCACCATCCGCACCGACTCCAACAGCCTTGAGGCTCGCACTACCTTCTCTTGCCCCGGTGCCATGTCTTACTGCCCATGGACCAAGGCCTGCTCATGCCCTCCCGGCCAGTCCTGGGACGGTAAGGCCAAGAAGTGCACTGGCAAGAAGGCCACCGGCTGCTGGCCCAAGCCTAGTGCCAGTGTCTATGCCAGTGCTGGCGTTGACGTCAAGCTCGGTACTTACTGTGCTGCTTCCCCCTACAAGATCGTCAAGTACGATACTAAGCACGCCTACTGCCAGGCCAGCCTCAAGAACACTGTTTTCCTTGCTCCTCTCTCCATTGGCGCTGAGGTTGCTCTCTATGGCGGTGCCGCCATCAACGTCAAGGGCCAGCTGAGTGCCAGCCTCAAGACCGTATGCGGTGGTCTTGCCGGTCTCTACCTCGAGAGCAGCGCTGATGCCGTCGCCCTCTTCAATACCAACAAGTATGGATATGCTGTCCGCCCTGGTAGCGTCACTGGCGGTCTTGTCTACGCTGTTGTCGACTTCGTCAAGAGCATCACCTGCCTCCTTGGCCTCGGCAACTGCCAGGTCTATGACTGTGTCTCTTACTGCTCCAAGGGCTGCAAGAACTACGTCGATGTCCGTGGTAGCATTGGTGGCTATGTCAACGGTCTCGTTGGCTTCTGCATTGTCAAGGACACCGTTCTCTTCGTCAACAAGGTTGGAGCTTGTGCTTCCCTCAAGATCCAGGGCCTCATTCGCATCGTTGCTAGCATCCATGTCAGCCTCAAGGGTATCTTTGGATGCAACTGCTAAACTGTTAACAATGCTGTGGACGAATATTTGGGTACTCACGGTCTAATATGTAATGGATGGAGGTTGATGTGGAACTGGAATATTTTTTGATGGGGGTTACCGGATAATCCCATTGGTTCAGCCTGCTGGCAATCGTCTCGATGTTTCTGTTTCTCACTAACAAAATTAAATAATTCGTATGATAACGCTTGAAAATGGAATAGAATCATGTTTTCTCCGCCTTGAGTTTGTGTTTGGTGATGTCTCCCGGCAAATGCGTTTTCATTGTGACTTATCAAGAAAGCTGGCTGAAATGTCCCTTCAAGAACTCCTGGGTATAGACTGCGAAACTTGTCCTGAATCCATGTGAAAGAGCCTGTCCAGGAAAAAAAAAAACACCAGCATCTGTTCTATCCTTTTCCCATTAAGCACCCACAGGCTCCATGATTTGACGCCCAGCTCCATCAACCAAAAAATGACTGAACGATTCTTCGTCATTCTCATCCATGAGAAGCAACCTGTCTTCTGTCTCAGGTAAGAGTTTGGAATATAGCCCCTGGCCAGCCTTTGCCCAAGTTGGTGGCAGAATATCGACGTTATCTTCCTCTGGCGCACTTGTAATGACTTCTATGACCCGAGTGCGTTTGAGGATCTTCTTTGTGGTCTTTGGCTTCGGCTTTGCTGCTTTATTCACAAGGACGTGGCCATGTCGCGGTTTCTCATCATGCTTTGATTTAGCAGAGCGAGTTGTGTTCAGCACTTGACTATCCCAGTCTGGGGAATCAAACATTGGCATATCAGGGTGTCGTTTTGAGATTGATACGAGCACATCAACGAGAAGATTTGGCTTCAGTTGATCGCATAACGATAAAATATTGAGGAGATCCGTCTTCGACATTGACTCGAAGTATTCCGCTCGCTATCGTCATGTAAGCCATGAAATCCTTCTTCAGTACCTCTAAAGTGGAACTTACTGAAACATCCGAAGCCTGACCACCACCGAACCCCACGAGGTGAGGTTTTGCAGGAACAACACCTTTGGGGAGGGCAGACAGACGTTTCTGTCGCAGGCGATCGATTTCGAGTTGTCGCTGCTGACTAACTCTGCCTCTGAGCCGGATGGTCTGTTCCCTAGCCGCTGTACATCCCGCACAAATGAAGCTTGCAGAAGTCATGTCCTCGTTCTTGATCCAAGGGGAATGGCACCGCTGATGCCAGGGTACAAGACATCTAATACATGTGACTAAGGGACCGAGTTGAGCAGAACCGTCGCATTTTGAACATTGAGTTTCCTGTCTGGTGCACTGAGTCTCAGTACTAGCTTGTTGATTTTGAGATGGAATTTTCCACGGGAAAGAAATAGTGCTTTGAGTAAGATCGATGGTGTTGAGCTCCTGTTCTCTTTTCCGCTTCACACCTGTATTGAGAGAGTATAATAATGATTGATCTTGAGCTTTAGCAGGTGTCGGCATCGTCAATATATCTTTCAAGTTGGTGGCGGTATTCCTCTCGGAGTTCTGGATACTGCCTGTTTGACCATCGCTGTTTAGACGGCTTAATATGATCGAAGTCTCTGATGAGAACTGAGGCGTGTACGCGGCCTTCGACGCCAGTGGCTTTGACGAGGAATCGACATCTTTGACAGATCTGTCCTCCATCGTGACATCTCGATCAGTGGTATTTGGAAACTCGGCGCCTGTTTGTTCTGTGACTTTGTCCATTTTGCACGTTCTCGTCCTCTCAGGATGGCTTGTTAGTGATCATTCGTGGGTCGATGCCAAAGTTTGAAACTATCGCATACTGTTCGACGCAAAATTGTAAGCGAGACCGCAAAGTGAGAGAAAACCTCGTCCTAGGGATGATTGGCATGTAAACTAAGACTTATTCGAGAATTGGATTGCCAAATACGGTTTCTGTTGGGATTGGAAACAGGGGATTTACATGGCAAAGTGAGATGTTCAGTCCGAAACAGTGACACGTGTGGTCACGTGTAGTGCTCGAATCAAACTGGAAGGCAAGAGCCACCCTGGATGTTTGGTTCCTGCCATTATTCACAACAACTCGTTAGCAGATATTGAAGTAAGCTTTTTTTTTTTTTATGTCTCGTGATTATTCTCCAAAGTATTCTAACCGACTATTCCCTTTTCTCTCAATGTAGTAATGCCAGTTTCACTCATCCCAAGATGCTCTTGTAGCACTTCATTTGTATGCTGACCCAGCATAGGTGGCGCGCTGCGAATTGTTGGAGGAGTTTCCGACAACTTTATGGGCGTGTTAACCATTCTTAGAGGGCCACACTCATCGTGCTCCATCTCGACAACCATGTTGCGGGCCTTTGTATGCTCGTGGTTAAGCGTTCCTTGGACGTCATTGATAGCAGCGTAAGGCATACCCTTGCCCTCAAATATTTCAAGCCATTCTTGTGTTGTCTTGAGCTTTGTGATGACCTCGATTTTGGCCTCTAAGTCGTTACGATGCTCGACTCTATCGGCGTTGGTCCTATATCGCGCGTCGTCCTTCCATTGGGGTTGACCTAAACCGTCGCAGAGAACACCGAATAGGCGATCATTGCCACCACCAAAGAGAATACCTCCATCCTTTGTCTCAAAGGACTTGTATGGAACAATGGAAGCTGTACGAATTAGCATTGGAATTCATATCCCGCATTGCCAGACTTACGATGAGCTGTACCCCAGCGACCAGAATCCTTCTTTCCACTGACCAAACAGCTGCTGGCGATATTGGCCAATGTCGCGGTTTGACAATCACTCAGCGCCACATCGATATGTTGACCTTTTCCTGACTTGGCTCGCCCCAGAAGCGCCGCCATGATGCTGTTGCTGGTGTAGAGGCCAGTAGTTAAGTCAGTTACCGCAACACCCACCTTGACTGGAGGGCCGTCTCGCTCTCCGGTAATATGCATCAGACCAAATTCAGCTTCAACCATGACATCGTAGCCAGCACGGTTGGAATATGGTCCTGTCTGACCGTAGCCTGTGATAGAAGCATATATCAAGCCTGGGTTGATCTTACGAAGGGTGTCATAGTCCATGGAGTACTTTTTTAAAGTTCCGGGAAGGTAGTTCTCGACCAAAACGTCGCATTTTGCAGCAAGTTTATGAAGAACCTCGACTCCCTCTTTATGCTGGAAGGACAAACCCAGTGACTTTTTGTTTCGATTTGCCTGTAGACATTATGAGATGAGTTTCGTATAGATGGGGCACTAACCTACCCCTAAGAAATAAGCAGACTCTCCATGGCCTTTGGCCGAGGATCCATCCTTGTATTTGGCATATGGAGGTCCCCAAGCTCTTGTATCATCGCCCCGAACGGGGTGCTCAATCTTGATCACCTCAGCGCTGCGTATTCGGCCATGTTAAAACGGCCAGAGCAATAGATGGTATTGGTGGACTTACCCAAGATCGCCCAAAATCTGAGTACAATAAGGCTATGAAAGTCAGCATTTGCCAACATTGTACATGTGAGATATGAACTTACACCCGCTAACACCCGGGTCATATCCAGCACGCGAATGCCCTCAAGCGGAAGTCCGGTTTTCACGGCACTTGAGTACTGGCGCAGTCCGCGTGCACAGCCATTGATAGGCTTAGACCTCAAGGATCGAGCAGCAAGGAACAAGCTCATCCTCACCAAACTGTCCGCTCGGCAGTGCTAAGTATGAATCAAGTTGAGCGAATGAGTCGCGAGGTCCAAGGTATATAATACGCGTTATGTAAATATGTACATATATTGATACTGGAGTTGCTTACACCCATCACCGGAACCGGATGAGTAGTTACGGGAGTTCGGTGTTGGTGTTAAGCTTGTCATTGAGCTTGGCAAACATGCGGGGATAGCACCTCGGCTTTTGGAGAGGATGGCCAATCATTATGGATTCGGTGCCGAGTGACATTTTGCCGTTGCTGGAGCTTCTCGGCTCCGACGATTAGCGATAGTCTCCATGTGGTAGTTGATCATAACATAAACCTTAGTTTAATTGATTGTTGACAATCCTTGTTAATGTTATCGGCAACGTTGGAGATTTGCCGCCCAAGTGATAGTGAGCTAATCACTGAAGAAGAAGTGACAAGTACCAGTTCATTTGGCTGGATGACAAGATATGTAACATGGTACATTCAGGTCATGTCGCTAGTAGCATGAAGCTTGTATCGTGAATCTGAATCTTATATCTGGATTTGAGCCGGAAGGACAAGGCTGGAAGCCACAACAACCGTCAGATAAATATGAGCAATGTTCAGAAACCAGAGTTCCTTTTCAAAGACCGAGCCATAATGTTGCGACAGTGTAACACGTCTCATTCGGGCGCAGCATTGTCGATCAGTGTTGAAATGAATCGGTAATGCTTCAGCCACACTCAGTCACCAACGCAAGTGAACCCTTGTGAAAACTTCTTTCTCAATTTGAAACTACAAGATGCCATACTACCTTACCCATACTAAGGTAGCCATCCGAGCCTGAACAGTATTTATACTATCGTTATGTAACCACTTTTCATAATACAGTGTCTCCCATTAATATCCAATACAAAATCTTGTCCATGTCAATATCTTGTTCGATTATAGGCTCGGCATAGCCACCACCAGCTCGTATTAGTGCTTGGGGGTTGCTCCCTTCGGGAATAGCATGGCTTCTGCTTTGGTCTTGGCTGCTGACTTTTGCATTCTGAATAGTCGATGGGACTTCAACCCCTGCTTATCGTCTAACGGTTCTATTTTCCATCGTTATTTCATGCATCGATGGAAGTCTAGAAACGGCTTTCCGAAGAAATCTGCTCCAAAGATAGACCTGAAACATGCCACGATCTGAATTTAACCATCATATCAATTCCATCAACCAGAATATAGCTTGTTCTCTCGTGAATAGACCTTGTCGTGGACCCTGAATGATAGCAGTCACTCACTCACTCAACCCCGGCTTGCTCCCATTTATAGAACCGCGCCTCAAGTGTGCGAGCTGTTGTGCGCCCTTGACCACCCCATACATAGATCAGTCCATCCTGAGCAAAGATCAACTAAGCTTTGGCCTATGGATAATAGCGCTTCTGCCACGAATTAACATCATGACCCTTTCCGTAGTTGCGTGGCATTGCGCGGCACGTAACCGTTTATCCGTTCCTAGGATCATCCATTCATGTCTTGTGGTTCCCCAGGATATCCCCGCTCATGAACGGAAGGCTTGAAATCTTATTATAATTACCGATAGCTGCTGTCAAAATATTAAACTAGGCATCTGGCAGGTCACCGACCTCTGGCCCATCCTTCATTTGTTTCTCTTTTCATTCGTTTTCCTCATGTCATCATGCCTGTTCTAAGCTATCTATATTCGTGGATCAAACCACGCCAATGTCAACGCGGAGAACGGTCTCCTTCTTTCTCCCTTGGCAAGAAGAAGCGTGCAAAGCCGAGCTCATGCAATAACGACAAGGAAGACCACCAGCGTTCTAGTATAATTCGAAAATCATTACAGAGCCGCGCTTCTTCGCGAGCGACTGTGCGACAAGAAGACGAGAACGACACTGAAGAAGAAGATCATAATACCAGTCTTAGGACTGACTGGAAGGCATACGAAGCTGATATTCAGCGAAATAAATCAATGCTGATGCGAAGCCATCCTGGAGTCGATCGCTCGAGACTACAGACTCGCGTAGGGTCATCCTCGTCTCGACCCCTGCAACAATCTTTTCCATTAAGTTCAACAAACCCTTACTCTCCACTCTCGCCAGCAACATCGAACTCGACAAGTCCAGCTTCCCCATCAACCGGAGAGATTTCTAGTACCCAAAGCTCGAAGCATGACGTATGGACCATGAAATAAGCCACATAATCACGACATATACCACTTAGCATAAATTTGAGCAACGACTGGAATTATTCATATCACGGAGCAGCGGCGTTGACAAGAGGTGGATGACCATTAGCAAGTCAGAGATATAATGTAAATGAAGTCTTTATGTACGAGTACATTTTCTGTCAATACCGTGAATTGCACACCTCCTTAAGCGCCGATCTCGTTTGTGACCTTGACAAACTTCTCCCACTGTCTCCAAGCCTCACCGCTCTTAAGTGCCCAACGAGCCCTTCGGACACCCTCCTTCCAGCGCTGTCCACCAGGGCCACGCTCAGTGATGACCTTGCCATCGTCTCCCTCACCCATGTTGCTGGTATCAGACTCGCAAATACCTGATGTAACGAACAGAGCAGCAGCGTTGAGGAGAACAAACTCGAGGATAGGATCATCATCAGGCAACTCATTGTGCAAGATGCGGTATAGAATCTCTGCATTCTCGGAGGGTTCTTTGCCAGATGACACTGTATCCAAAGGATGAGTGCTCAGACCAAAGTCGCTCGGGTGTACGGTGAAGTGCTCAACCTCGAGTCTCCCAGAACTGGTTTCGTTCACCCTCCAGCACAGGGTGTTTCCAGCGCAGCTGACTTCATCGAGCTCTTCTTCGCCGCAGATGATTAGAGCCTTCTTGAAGTCAGCCATGCACAGCGCTTCAGCGAAGGCCGGTCCCAGATCCCTTCTGCCAACGCCAATGACACGGGCCTCAAGAACATCTTCAACCGGGTTGGCCAAGGGACCGAGGTTGTTGAAAACTGTCCTCCAGGGGAGTTGCTTGCGGATGGGTGCGACGTAGCGCATGCCGGTGTGGAACACAGGGGCAAACAGAAAAGTGTAGTTAGTCTCAGAGTAAACCTTGACCAAAGTGTCTGGGCGGACGGCGCTGATGATGGGAGGCTGAGGCTTCATGCAGGCGACCAAGTCAGCACTACCAGACTTTGAAGTGCTCGCTTTGTTGCCGTGCTTGGAAACCATGAGCAAGGCCGAGGCCAGGATGGATGAGGTGGTGCTGATATTGAAAGTATCATGGCCGTCGCCTCCAGTTCCGACAATGTCACACTGGGATCATATTAGCAATCACCCACTACTGAAGTAGGCTTAGACCTATGACTTACCAATCCACCTTGGTACTCTCCCTCCTTTCGACCCCTTTGCTCAATGACTTCCTTAAGCTCTTCTGCAGGAATAGGCGCAGCCGCCGCTCGCATGACACGGGCACACTCAGCCAAGACATCAGCTCTGAAATCAAGCTTTGTGAAATGCAAAGCCATGAGTAGAGAAGCTGTTTGAGCCTCGGTGACCTGATTTGTGAAAAAGTGAGAGATCGCCTCAGCAATCTCTTGAGGGGAAGCAGCCGACTCGTTGGGCCAAAGCTTGGTGAGAAGAGGCTTTATATTGACAGGTGGGAGGGCATTGTGCCCACTGTCTTGAGATTGAGATGCCATTTTAGTAATTTGCTAAAACGACTGCGAGGCCTGGGTAAAAAGTAACGACGGAGGTAATTAAGAAAGCACAGTCAGTGAATTGACCGGGGCATCAACCTTCTTTGTTTAATATTCAGATGTTTGTTCTTTTGACTCAACTTGTGAATGAGTCGAATATACGTACTGCGGAGTGGCCCATCGGCACTTCATGATTGGCCGACCTCGGACAATGGAAACTCTAGCGCGGGTTGAGGGGGGAGGACAAAATAAAGAGACATTTCATGATGGGCTTGGTCATGAAGATCATGAAAGCCATCGTGGAGAGATGAATGTTTATTCCAATTGGCTCAAATCTGAGCCAAGGCTGGTATTGCTATTAGCAATGATTGATCGCGACAATATTGTATGAGATGAACTATCAGGAATACTGAAAACAGCTTGAAGGAATGACGTCGGGGGGAGAGCTTTGTTAGTGTTTTTAATGTCTTGGCAGGGAACTGATCTCCACCATGGTTGGAACACTACTATATTTCGTGCGATACAAACTACCTAGGTACGAATGAGGATCGCATAGTGATTGAGACAAGGTACATTAGAGCAAAGCAATCTTTAGCCTTGGAGCTTTTGTTTGTTCAAAGTTTCTCCTTAGTTAGAGTATAAGTACTATTCGCGAACTTTCCTAAGGTCCTGCAGAATCTGTAAGCAACGGATCACGTGCTTACTCGAATTGAGTATTATCCGTCTACCTACTACCTGCCTATGCTCTTCAATACGCACTCATATTCTCTTGCAGCTAAACGCTCATCTTCTTTATTAAGTTTAAGAAAGCGACCTGAATATTTATTCTTTCCCTTTGCGACTCGCTCACAAGCTCTCACAGGTTTTTGTTAAAGCTGTCTACCCGAAGGCCTGGTGTCTGATCACCTTTACAGTCAAAAAGTTGCTTAGTCATTCTTATCATCCAATCCATTGGACAAAGCGCCCTTCCTCCAAATCAACTTCGCCGCCTCGCATTTCTAAACAGACATCTTCCTCAACCTAAACGGCAGACTCTGCCGCCTCAAATGATGCCCCCTAACAGCAGCGATGCGCCTGCTTTTGAGGAAGACCTCAGTAATATTCTAGTATGCCCTGAGTGCAACATCAGCCCTCCCCACCTAGTCGAGGAGTTCTCGAGCGGCGATACAGTATGCGAAGACTGCGGCATGGTAGTGGGTAGTCGCATTATAGATACTCGATCAGAATGGCGAACTTTCGCGAACGACGACCAGGGAGGTGACGACCCCAGCCGTGTCGGTGGTCCACAGGATGAGTTCGTTGAGGGTCAACAACTCGCGACGACTGTAGCCTTTTCCGAGACCAAGGCACACAAGGCTCTGTCCAGGACCCAAAATAACACCAACCAAGACAAGTCACAAAAGGGCCTTATGCAAGCTTATAAAGAGATCGTTTCTTACTGCGAAGCTATCAACATGGGCACGAACGTATCAAACGCTGCAAAGCATATCTTCAAGCTCGTGGACAAGCACAAGTTCCTCAAGGGAAAGCCCCAAGAGGCCGTTATTGCGGGTTGCATCTTCATCGCATGCCGGCAGAACAACGTGCCTAGAACCTTCCGTGAAATCTTCAACCTAACTAGCGTGAGCAAGAAGGAAGTCGGACGAGTTTTCAAGCAGCTTCAAAGCTTTCTGCAGAAGCTACAGGAGCAAGAAGGCGAAGCAACAGGTCTCAACACAGTCACCAACTATGAAAATACGTCAGTGGGTGCCGAGGATCTTTGCGGTCGTTACGTTTCTCAGCTCGGGTTCACGAAACAGAACAAGATTGCGAAGATCTCTCGCGAATTGGCAGAGCAGGCCAACGACATTTCGGCACTCGCAGGACGATCGCCTCTGTCTGTTGCTGCAGCATGCATCTACATGGCATGCCAGATCGTTGGAGAATCGCGCAGCTCATTACCTATAGCCAAGCAAGCTGGCGTCAGTGATGGTACAGTCAAGACTGCTTATAAGCACCTGTACGCGGCTCGCGAACAGCTGATCAAGAAGGAATGGTTTGAGGGAGGTGCTAGCATGGAGAAACTTGCACAGGCTACTGCGGCATAGTAGCATCCACGTGCTATCGGGGCTCTATTTGTTACCATGGTCGAAAATGAGTTATTCCGGCATAAAAGAATGTTATTGAGGAAATGCCACCGTGTATTTATTTAAACTTAGCGAAGCCTAGGGTAGGCCGCAACAGCGTATTTGATTTCGCATAAGCATTGAAACCCAGGAAGTCTGCC
>PVQB02000505.1:0-12428 GCA_002980475.2 Fusarium beomiforme | reverse complement strand
CTCGCTTATCAAACACGTTATTCCTATTTTATTATGCTTTTTAGCTCCTTTTATTACCTAGAAAAATACCTAGCTTTTTTTAGGTATTTAATTTACCCAATAAAATTCAGCCTAAATTAGGTGACCAGACCTGCTCACTGGCTATCTGTAGATGCCAATAGGAGTGAAATTTTAAGCCTTACACCGTATTATATAACCTCTCAGAAAAAGGCCGCATTTAGGCCAGTATCTTGTCCATTGACCTAGGGAATGAGATTCAGTATATTCAAAATATTGTTGTTCTTGTATTCCTAAACTTGAATATATATACTTGTTCTTATTTTCGTGGAATTCGACTCCCAAGGGTCGTCACCTATTGGTGATTTATTTGGAACAAAATGCAATAGTGAGAAGAGCAGTAGAATTTCCAATTGTCCTTGATTTTGATTTTATTTCATCCATTGGAAGTTAATCTTCACGAGTAATTGTTGTCTACTGAAAAGCCCCCCTGAATCATTATAAAGTGGAATTAGACGGTATCCTTGATTAAGTCGATCAAGCCGTAGACTTGCCCAAGCAATTAAACCCTCGCCAGAAGTGTAGTCCGAAAATGTTATTCTAAGCAATTTCATTAGCGTTATTTTTATGAATACTTGAAGCACTCACTTGATTACGGTTAGCTCGGGTATAATGCCGGCGATTGCATCGATTGCCATTTTGTAGCCGAAAGCTCCGGAATCATCATCTTTGCCTGCTAGATTCTGTCTTGTAAATTGGTATCTATCGCCCCTCGAATGCATTGTAATCTTGATTAGCGACGAAAGGTCTTTGGTCTGCTTATTTGTACCGTCCTTTGTCGTAAGCTGAAAGAGTTGGTCTTTGAAAACGAGAATGGAGAATTTCGTAATTCTTATCGCAGTTGTTTCTATGTTGTTTGAGATATCCTCGATAATACTTCGATAACCGAATGGCTTCAAAACCCATCCGTCTTCATCGTCAAAGATTCCTGAATTCACCATCAAGCCTTCATCCACGTTGAGATGGCTAATGGCAGCCATTTGAACACCGTATTTCCAGAAGTCCAAGGGGTCCAAATTTGAAGAGTCAGCCCTTGCTGAAGTCGGATTCACACGACAGAAGTAGTTTCTGTTATGTTCCAAGAGATCTCCTGGAGAAGAGGAAACAAGTTCCTTTAGCTCGTTTTCTTGCCAAGAGAAAACATGTATCGGGGTCTTGCTCTGTTGAGACTCGAAACCTTCAAATGTCTCACTTTGCAAGTAAACATTGAGGCTGTCCAATCGATCTATAAGAAAATTGCTCTGATGTTCATCATACAACAAGGTATCTGGTAAACCTCGGTCCATTTCATTCTTAGCGGGCCTTGAAACTTTGACTAAGATTTTGTTTTGGAGATCTTCTAGTCGTGGTAGCTCAAATCTAGGGTCACGACTATCAAGTGGTTCGTCAAGTAGAAACCCACGCCACGCTTCTGTCATGATGTCTACCATCATATGTTGCTGTCCAGGGCCTGCGTGGACTATGAAGTTGACAATTATGGGCATGTTGTTCTTGAGAAAAGCAGAATTTCTGATCACCACACAAACGTCCAAGAAGCTGAACGCTTCTGATAGAGGCCAGCTTCCTTTGACGACTGGCATTAATTGAGAAACAGGTTCTTCTGGCATGGAAAGCGTGATTTTAGGAACCTCAAACGCTGCTGGGTCTTTGGCTTTGGCTAACAGTCGAGTTGACCTCTTCGTGGCAGGCTGGGTCAAAGAACTCGGTGGTTCATATAGGACACGAGGATCTTCTTGTTGTACGTCATTCATGGCATCATCAACTCCATCCCATACTTCAATGTCAATGGATCTATAGCCCGTACGAAGCGCCTGTTACAATAATTAAAATATGCATCTTTCGATATACTCTTTGACGTACCTCTGCGATCGAGTCTAGAGAGGCGTGAGAGTTTGATGATGCTCTCGATAGGAGAGTCCGATGGCTGGTATTAATGAAGTAATTGGATATCTTTTTGGTCATATCCTTAAGTGACAGAGGCTTCAGTGCATGCAGATAAGAACCAATCATAACTTGCAAAAAGCTGTCCAGGTCTGAAACAGCGTGATTAGTTGCCGAAATCTCCTGCCCCTGTACACTTCTAATGAAGTCGGAAAATAGGGACTTTCTTCTTATGATGGACTCTATACGACGTTGGTAAACCTTGGCCAGAACGTCGTAGGCCTGTTGGCCAAGTACTGGAAACTGGGTAAAGCTCTCAACTACTTTCGGGTCGATTTGAGTCCCAAGATCCTTGCTCTTGTTTCGAGAAAAGATACGGCCAGTCAACTTCCGCAAGCCAGTTGTAGGTTGTCGCCCGGCTCTCTCGTTTGTGTCTGCTTCGTTGCGACGCTCCTCAGCATGGCCTTCAGCAACTTCGCTGGCCTGGCTAGTTCCCTTCAACGTATCAAGAGTGTCTTGGGTAAGCTGAGAAACATCGGTTTCAGCTTCAGCAGATTCATCGCCGTGCTCGTCAGCAAAGTGGATATCAAAACCAAGTTTATCCTGTTCCCGAGACTGGATCTGCTCAGTTATAATTGCCAGCCTTCCATAGTCGCAGCTTGACAGCTGCAGAGTAGGATCAATGTCTTTCTTCTCGTGTTCATATCCTTCCAACCATTGAGTGACAGCAACAGCCACTTCACCTTCAGTGTTGAAAGAGCCCACTTCACCACCAAGATCAACTTCGGGGGATGTAGGCCAGGGAAGAGACCGGAGTGAGAAGTCGTGAATATGCTCAAGAACGTGGTCTATCAGCTCTGGAGAGTCAACATCGCCCTTGACTTCGCAGAGTGGACAATTCTCTATACCCATCCTGGCCTGAGCTGAAGACGATATAATGGCTGATATATCTTCTTCAATGGCCTGTGGATGAGTATTATGAAGATGATCCACCATTTCAGTCATAGTCGGATAGACTACCCCTTGAGCACATAATGTACACTCCCAAATTGGCGGATGGTCCTGTCGAAAGTGCTGCTCTAGCATTGACCTACTGCTGTAGTACACATCTGGGGTAGGACATCTGTCAAATATACAGGTGTATGGACGTATGTCTTCTGCTAAGTGTTTCCTAAGCAATGGATCAGATGTCAGAGTAGCTAACCCTCAGCTGCATTAGTGGCGTGATCTTACCTCCATTGGTTGTTGTTTTTGGCCTCTGATACAGGCAACATCTAACAGCAACAAGGGCATTGCACTACTTGCTCACTACCAGATAGTCTCGGCCGCGGATAGCGGGCCGAAGCCGTTATCTGAGTAATTACTGTCATTGGCGTCGCTTCCGATTTCTTGGCAACAGGTTCTTTGTACTCGAGCTTACTCTCCGGGATAGAAGCTGAGGTTACTGACATGGGTGCTGCAAGCGGTTGGCTGGGCTTCTGAGGAAAGCGGGTAGCGATAGGGGCTGCGACCGCCCCCAGTTTGCTCTTTGAACTGGGAGCTGGCGTCGTGACTTTCTCTGTAGTTTCAGGTATTGGACGCTGGTCGAAACCAGTAGCCCTCTTCTTCAGACCCAGTGAGTGAAGATGGGCCTGTATGTACCGATTTCTCCGCTTCAAGTTGGCCATCACAAGATGATTTTGAACTGCAGTTAACGAGTCCATCTTTCGTTTGAACTCATCATCTCCATCGCATGGTCCCTCTCCCGGACGAAGAAGAATGATGGCTTCTAGGTGTTTTCTTAACTCATCATGTTCCTCTGGGTTGAAAAGACGATCTGCCTTGTGCAAGCGTGACCTTCGACCTGTCCTACGGATAGCCAGGGAAAGCGAAACCAGACTTTCGAGAGCTGAGTCAATGTCAAGTAAAGCATCCTGGAGCGACTGTTTAGTCTTAAGCAGATTTAAACAATCTTCCAGTGATTGGAACAACATGATAAGATTCCCCTTCACTAAGGACAGATCAATCTGTCGCTCACTAAGCCTTGAGTCCAGCGAGGCCTTCGACGGCGCAAGAGCGCCGATACCGTCAATCCAGAGGTTGAAATCTGCCAGGCGGTATACAAAGCGTTCATCAAGAGAAGTCACCTGATCGAGCAGACCAGGGTCTGCCGACTGACCAGTGAGGCATTGTTGAAAAGCCTCTAGACACTTGTTCGAAAGGTCGCGAGCGCTTAAGCGCATGAAGTCCATGGTGGGCAAACTTATATTAAAGAGGCGCACATTTTTCTCTCTTGTCAGACCATTGCGACAGAGAAAAGAGGGGAGGATGACAGCCAAGCAAAATGTTGACATGTCAAGGAATTGCTACTATCGCCACGTGACCATAAGAGTGACAGGGGTGTTCAGCCTTGAGATCACCCAGCCTCCACCTGACAAGACAGAGCCATACAGACACAAGAACATGCAAAACTCAAGATGGCGCCTGACCGCTTCAGCGCGTGCGAACTTGTCGTCAAAGTTGCCAAAGAAGTCTACGCTTTGGTGATGGAGTGCGGTATTCGCCAGCGACAACGACTAGCAGGCGAAGTCGGAACCAGGCTGGGACAAATTGCTCAAGAATCGTTCGTTACTTATGAACTTGATGAGGAGGCTGAGGAAGCCGCCGCAAGGCTATTGCATTCCCTGCTTGAAATTTGCTTGGTATGTGGTTTACATCACGTTGAGACGTTAGCTGACGCTTTCAGTTCCCTACTCCAGTGTCCGATCATGTTATTCCTGAGCAGGATTATAAACGCCTCGTACAGCTGGTTAGGCCAGAAAATAGAGCCCGATTGAACAAGGCTATCACTTTATTCTTCATCACCGACAAGGCCCTGCCATTTAAGGTCAAGGAGCATTGCGACGCGTTTTTAGCCAAACTTAGTCAGGATGAGCCACGTAAAAAGACGGGCCTGGATCAACTTACGAGAGGATCAACATTAACAGAACCAGATGACTATCCTAAGCATGTCAGCAAGAATCTTTTTGAGGCACTTCACAAACAAGCGTTCTGCCGTCAAACGGAAAAGCCGACGCAAAAGTCCTGGCTGAGCAAGTCCAAGAAAGGAATTTCCCATCATCACCATGAAATGCCTCATCCCATAAGACTTCATCTTGATGCTGTATCGCAGATACAAAAGAAACATGCGCAGTTCGAAGTTGTTATTTCATCTGAGAATATGAGTTATTGGCAGCATTTCTTGCTAGGCATTCCCACGTGAGTATGGTTCTAGAGATCAGTTTGCTCTTCAACTAACTCAAGCAAGGCAAACGAAAGGCAGACGAGGAGCTGTGAAATTCGCAGATGATTGCGGCCATGAAGAAGAAACTGGTAAGGCTACTTTGGGCCTTAAATGCATCAACCCAGACTATTTCTGCGAAGTTCTCAAACACCAGTTGTTTGCCAAAGTCAATCTTAACTTCGTCAAAGGTATTGGTCTTGTATCAATACCGCCACCAGCTCCTCTCGAAATATTCCTATGTCCAGGCCAGGGTCTTCCGCTCTCTCTTGTAATTCAAACATACAAACTCACAGACAAAGACAAGATATTACTGGCACATGCCATTGCACATTCTTTCTGGCAGTTCTTTGGATCTGACTTGATGAGACATCGGTGGACCAGCGACGACATTTGGTTCATGCATGAGATGAATGAGCGGCAGATACCAAAGGATCAACTAGCACTGCGGGTCTATATGTCGGTTGACTTTGAGCAACAGCAGAGAACCTCTGACGATGAAGACAGATCAATGCTGACGCATCCATTTCCCCATATCCTAGGGCTGGGACTTATACTACTGCAGATTGGCCTGGCCAGACCATTCAAGTCGCTAGCTCATTTACCATCTACATCTCGCCTTAACCGAGACCATGGTGCTGCTAGACAGTTACTTGGTGAGCTAGAAAGAGCGCAGTGGGCAAGAACGACACACCGCGACATATTTGCAAGGGCCGTGGCGAATTGCTTGGATCCAAGCACTTTCATGACCTCCAACACAAAGACAAAAGCAATACAGATCTCACCAATCACTAACACCGTTATGGATGATGATGGGAGGAGACGAAAAGTGTATAGTGAAATCGTCGAGCCACTAGCCAAGCTTGTCAAGATTGCCTTCAAAGCTGATGCAAATTATGTCTCATATTTGGCAAGATGCAAAGAGGCCGAGGAATCTCAAAACAAACTCCGCTCACAAGTCGCCTCGTTTCATACGGGAAAGACAGTGGTTCCACAAGAGTGGCTCGACAACTTGAAACACATTAGCATGCACGTTATGAACTTACGGGACGAGAAGCCAGACCACGAATTCAAGCCCGTCAAAATAGCAATTCTGGACACAGGATGCGATGCAGACTTGCCATTCTGCAAGATACCGAGGCGAAAGAAATGCATAAGAGGATGGAAAGACTTTACAATACAGGAAATCGACGATACCACAGAAGCAGGTTCAATGGATGATGAATATGGCCATGGCAGCCTGATGACTCGATTGGTCATGGAAGCTGCTCCCCTAGCCCACGTTTACGTGGCTCGAGTTGCCAGGAATACCAATGAGCTCGATTCCAGTAGTGACCAAATAGCACAGGTGAGAGAATTGCATCAGTAGATTCGATTTCATGAACTAACATTGTAAAGGCGATTCGATGGGCTGGACTAGAAGCAGAGGTGGATATTATCTCTATGTCTTTCGGCTTTCCCCACGATGACGATGCTATATCCATAGCTATAGAAGACGTTGAGCGAAGTTGCAATATAATCTTCGTAGCCAGTTCTGGTAACAATGCGGCTTACCAGAGAGAAGCCTTCCCAGCGAGACATCGGTCAGTTATATCAATAAGGGCAACGGATTGCCAGGGAACATTTAGTGCCACCAATCCCCCAATAATCGACCGCAACACTGTTGTTCTTGGGACATTTGGCGACAACCTCCCAGCTCGGCTCGAAGATGAGATCACAAAACGCTTCGGACCTCATATCTGTAATCCTGGATCCTCAATAGCAACAGCCGTGGCCGCGGGTATAGCTGCGTCAACAATAGCTTACGCCGATGTTCTTTCTACTGTTTTGCCAATACCGACAGAGAAAAGCCTAGTGAAGTGCTTAAAGAGAACTGAGGGGATGAGAAGGTTGTTAGAAAAGATGGCACCGGATCAAACAGGACATTGTAGATTTATTAACCCGATATGGTTCTGGAGCGAGAAGGCTGATGCATGGCGGGCATGGGCTGCTATGTATGATGCAGTTTCACCATTTGTGTACAGATAGTCATAAACGAAAGCGTGTTCAAGTTCCTCTGCCAAGATAGACCAACGATCTAGAAGAGACTAGCTATCTATGCCACCGCCGATAGACAGTACTCCCCATCTCCAAGATCTTGCACCTCATACTTTGGCGCCTCGTCTTCCTCTTTATCAGACTTCAGCACTTCTGCCGTAACATCGACAACTTCCATAGGTTCCGGCTCAGCTCTATCCGACATGAACAGCTTGCGATGAGAAAACATCTCTGAACTAACCGTACCGCTGTCACGAACACGAATGGCGTGCAGACGGTAAGCGAAGACGATGCCGGGAGCAGTCTCATAAGAGTCCGTCTTTGAACTCTCCTTGCCGCCTGAAATACCAGTGCCGACCTCTATGGGAACCGGTCCCGCGGGTCCTGAAGCTAAAAGTGAGGCATTATGCCCAATTCCCTTCTCTCTGGTCACCGTAAACGAAGAATTGGTAATCCTCAGTCCGGAAACAAAGTAGACAGTTCTTTTTCCGAAAAATCCAGAGTCGATGTGTTCTCTCACGGCTTCCGCATTTACTATACTTTGCAGAAACTCTTTGGTAAATGGTGCAGCCAGAGATCGAATTTCATGGTCAACGGTTCCGTATTCAAGAGCGTTGCGACGACTGATCTCATAGCCAATAGATGCAGACGCTAGCTCCACGAACTTTGCAAAAAGGTTGATTCCAGCTGTTCGGGTAACATCGTTCGAATGAGAATGGTTCGTCTCGACCAGAGTTTGGACCTCAGGAAGCGTGATCGAGTCGGTGCGGGGTGACGCAAGGGTCTGAGTAGGGCGACTGGGATGAGGGATGACAGCGCCAAGCTGGAGGGGTCCGTCAGGAGTGAAGGTGAAGTCAGGGGCAAGGAACCAAGATTTCATATTGGATATGTAGTTTATCTAAGCTTAAGAAATTCTTTACTAACTTAACATCAGATAAGCTCGACAGGACGTTGCTAGTACAAAGTTAGGCTGTAAGCTACGTGCCTAAACCCCGCAAGTGGTGCATTAACCACTTATTGGCCAATGGTGAAAGTCATCGATACTCAGCTTTTCATTGCTCGGGACTTCCGAACCCAAACTTCAAATATTCTTCGCAGTCATGGATCTTCGCTCTTGGAAATGCTATACTTGTTAGCGGGCGCTAGAAATCCGCGGAGCGGAAAGAATGGGCTTATCGAGAAGCAAGATGACGGGGGCAGGTGGAAAAGCTGTCAACTATCGTCACGTGATCACATGACTCGGCCTTTCTTTCCAAACTTATTACCTCCTGACATCTGTTAGATATGAGGTTCTTTTTAGCTCAGAGTTATTGGATAACGTGAAGTCAGTTCGGGAAGCTTATTCCAGTCAAAGAACTTCAATTGTGATTTGAGTTCATGCAACACCCCGGCACTCCGTCCACCAAAACATCAAATGCCCAACCGAAGTTTGACTGGAAGCAACAGTGATGCCCAAGTTCAAGTGCTCAATACTTCTCGACGCACATTCAAGATGTCCCTTAGAAGTCAGACTTTGCATCTCGGAAAGCCATATTCTTGACAACCGCTATACGGGATTTCTGATGATTTGACCCTTTTAATGCCTTGGCAATGAGATCGCATAAAGTTACCCTATGGCCCGTGTGCCCTGACTAGTCTCAACGCGGCGTGGTATCCCGGCCGTAGACCCCTGTCATTGATCTCAATCACTAAAAAAAGAATTCATCAGTGCCGCTAAGAGTTTCAACGCGATCCATTTGGTGGAAAATCCGCCCAAGCCCTGCAACTCTCATTCTTAGCGACAACAGAAAATCGCTCTTGGCTTCTAGAAGCAGGAGATGACCGAGGATGCCAAAGTTCGTATTAACGGATCGTGATGGGGTTTGGCCACGAGCTTAACGGTTTTGTCTCCACTTCCGGCTGCCTCTCCTCTTGAGTGGTTGGTTTCTGTCCCGTATGCCGGTAAGTTCAGATTCTGGACGGTAGTTCTGCGCAGGGGAACGCAGGGGAATATGACCCAGGGGTCAGATTTTGTGATGCATTTGTATATAAATTCGTGGGCCTTTCTCTCTGAAATCTTGTTCAACCAGCCAAGCTTGGTCTTCGTTCGTCCGTATTCATCCAGTCATTCGTTCAATACACTCGCTCAACTCAAAATGCTCGCCCACTCATTCCTTGCCACCTTGGCTGTCGCCGCCCTATCATTAGCAAGCCCTGTCACCCGTGCTGAAGGCTCTTGCTCTAAACCCGTCGTCCGAAAAGAATGGCGCGAACTCACCAGCGCCGAGAAGTCAGAATACCTCCGCGCTGCAGTATGCGTGCGCAACCTCCCCAAGAAAGCATACAAAGATATCGACGAGGTCACGACACGTATGGATGACCTAGTCTACACGCACAACACTCTCAATAACGATATCCACTTCGTCGCCAACTTCCTTCCTTGGCACCGATGGTTCGTGCAGCTTCATGAGGATTTACTACGCGATGAGTGCGATTACAAGGGCGTCCAACCATACTGGGACTGGACCATTGACGGCGACAAGCAAGACATGATCAACTCTCCGCTCTTTGACCCCAAGACTGGATTTGGTGGAGACGCCAAGTTCACTGGCAGTGACGTTGCAGGCTTCAAGCGCTGCGTCGTCGAAGGACCTTTCGCCAACACGAATCTGACCCTCGGCCTGGGATGGCCTGATGCCAACACTCCTGGCAATAGCCTTCACTGCTTCTATCGCGAGTTCAATGGTGGCTTGGGTAGGGATGAAGATGGCAACCAAATCCTTGGCGATATGCAAGCAAGTGCCTACAATTCCAAGGTCATGAATACCATCTACGGTTTTGAAAACTACCGAATGATGTCCAATATGCTCGAGGGTCTGCCTCATGCTCAGAGTATGTTCCTTGCATCTTGTCGCTTATCGTAGGTGTCCTGACATTTCCAAGTTCACAGCATCATTTTTGGAGACATGGGTCCCGCTACTTCTCCCAACGAGCCTCTCTTCTTCCTTCACCACGCCAACGTGGACCGAGTTTGGGCTAAGGTAATATCCCCATCACTGATAATACAATACTTGCATTTACTGATTATTTTGCAGTGGCAAGGTCGCAACGCCACTCGTCTGGCTGACTATGCCGGTTATAAAGATCGCAACATGGGCATGATGGCTGACATCACCGATGAAATGCCTGTTCTACGATTGGCCGATAAGGAGCCCGTAGTGAAGGATTACATGGATATTCAAGCTGGTCCTTTGTGCTATACATACTCTTCGATGTAAATTACATAGCCAAAATTTTTAATACTTAAGCATATCCCTGAGTCCCGACGTGTCGGCTACTTTTCGGCGTCGAATATGACCTTTTGAACTTTCATATTGTCGAAGAGCTCGTAACCCTCGAGGGCATTGCTGAGCGGCATCACAGTGGCGGTCATGAAACTATAATAAATTAGCCAAGCCCATGAAATGTCCATAGAAACTTACTCCAAGAGGTGTTGCTTCTTAGCTAGCAACTTCAACGAATCTTCAAAGATACCTAGACACACCCGTCAGCGCAATACTCAGCCACTTGGGGTCTATACTTACTCCGGACTGGGCATCTTCCCATCTTGATAGTCAGATTCTTTCCGTAAGCCTGATTCCCAGTCCATGGAATTTCTCCATTATGGACTCCAACACTCGAAATAATGCCCCATGGTCGAAGAAGCTTGAAACCCATGTCCAGCGCTGAACTGTGTCCGACGACCTCGATGACCACGTCGGCGCCGCGGCCATCACTTAGTTCCTTGACGCGCTTTTCCAGTTCATCTTTCTGAGTGAGATAGTTCCATGGTTCGGCTCCAAGGCTCTTGGCAAGAGATAGTCTAGACTCAATACCATCGACTGCCAGAATGGCCTTAGGCTTGTACTCAAGAGCGGCAATGAGTGCACAGATACCCACTGGTCCGCATCCGATCAAGACAACAATGCTATCCTCCACGTGCTCTTTGTCCAAATCCTTCAGGCCATTGGATGCAGCATAGCAGCCAGTCGGGAAGATATCGGCCATAAGGCAGAGCTTGAGTTCATCGATCTCCTGAGGGGCTTTCATCACAGTACTTTCAGCGTATGGAATCCTCACATATTCAGCTTGCGCTCCATCAAGAAGCACGGTGCCAAACAGAAGACTCTTGTCGCATCTGGAAGAGAACCCGCGTTTGCAAAAGAAGCACTCCCCGCAGCTTACGGTGAATGGACTGACGATCGCATCGCCAGGTTTAAGCTTCGTGACAGCTGAGCCAATCTCATCCACAGCACCGGTGAATTCGTGGCCCATGATGAAGCCGGTTCCGGAGGGTTGATGTCCGCGAAAGACATGGAGCTCGCTATTACGACCATAGTTAGCGGATGGGCAGTTGCGGCCCGAAGCGGCATTCAAACCTCCCACATAACGCTGTGTATTTGACCTTGACGATGATGTCGGTGGGGTCTTGGATGGTCGGCTTGGGCCGATCCTCCAGAGCGACTTGTTTGACGTCTTTGAACACAACGGACTTCATGGCGATAGTAGTACGGTTGAAGAAAAGATCGATTGCAATATGAACGATATAACGTTAAGTTCGTTACCTTTTTGCGAGGTGCTCTGACGATGATCTGATTCTTCCTTCTCTCTTACGTGGTGGCGCCAGGCTAAGCTACCCCGCCAAGACCTGTCGACCGAGGTTCGCGGGTTACCGTTTATAGACCAAGAAACGCCACATGTTGTCATACGTCGGGGACTTCACCGTTGCACAACTCAATTTCTTGGGCTCGTATATATAATCTAGCACAATGAGAATAACAAACACATGTATTTAAGCGTCAACTAAGTCAAAACGCTAATTAAGTTCAATGGAAACCCCGCCGGCAAGGCATTTGTCTGTATCTTGGAGAAAATCGACATAGAATGATGCTAAGCACGACAACAGTGCCATGGTGGAAAGGGCAAAAGACTGTACCGTAATATTACTTGAACGAGAAGATATTGAGCTTGTAGTGAGATCTATTTCTCGGTGAAGATATCTCCACCGAATAAATAACGTTAGCGTTAGCGGAATGAAATATGCCTTATTTCCGCTGTTTCCGATATTGCTACCTTTTCCCGACCCTAACTCCGAATTCCAGCGTCATCATGACTGGAAAAAACATATAACGTGCACGATAAGCTTGTGGATCAAACAAGCATGTGGATCAGTATA